>JAGFBZ010001680.1:0-45847 GCA_018398805.1 Hirundichthys speculiger
AAGTTGATAACTTTTGTAACCCCTTTTGCGTGCGGCTGCAGTGTCCAAACGACGACGTTTGACACCCGAAAGCCCCGCCTAGAAACTTTTGCCAAAACCCCGAGTTTTGCATTAGTGTAACAACTTTTGATTTGTTTGTTTGCCCGTCTTTTTTGGGGCCGCACGTCAACTTTAACGTGCAAAAAACGAACTTTTAACTGCCGGTTCCTGTCGACCGAAGCCAGAGGCCACGGGACCAACTCGCCTGCCAGACGGGAGAAAGCGGTACGACCCGCCGAGTCACGCGCTACGTCCGGAGACCTGACTCCAGGGACTTCAAAGAGAGCCATCGACCAGACACGGTTCCCGGAGGACGCCACTGCGAACCGTGCCAAACCGATGCGCCGACGACAGTAAGCCGCCAGACTCGCCCAGGGTAAGGCTGACAGAGAATCAGATGTGGTGTCTCCCAGTGTTGACGGTTCCGACCGGTCCGTGCGTCACGGACCACGTCCGGACCACACTTCCCCATTATTCGGCAGCTAATTAGTTCGAGAATTGCCCCTCTTTATTAATTTGTTCACTTTGATAACAGATTAGCTGTTAGCAACCCGTGCGTACCCGCCATCTTTTTGTTATGATTCTCTCTCCTTCCTTCTTCTCTCTATCGTCACTTCCTGTCATGCGCCTATAGCCAAATATGAAGAATTCGCGATGTTGATGTGCCTGTTTGTAGATATATATATATATGAATGTCTTATATGTTTTGCGTTCTTGTCTGTGTCTAAATGAATGGTGTACAACGTATTAGCGACTCTGATGATTGATTTTCCATGGCCAATCCAACTCGTCAAGAACCCACTATAAATTGTGACTTATTTGTTCTTTTAAGTTTTCCGTCTTTTTAACAAAAGCCGGTGGCACCCTAGGTAATTATTAAAATATTAATAAAGTCACACGAGTACCCCTACACCTCTTACCTGTTATTCAGCTCTGCAAGCTTTTGGATGCATTTAAATCAGGTAATGCAAACATGACTCAGTGTGATTTTGGCTTGAAATGAACTTTGCCACCAGCTAACACTAGTAAATTTGGGCTGTGTGCAGATTATTTTTTCTATAAGCCACTTTGTATGGCATCTTTTAACAATCATTCATTAATGTGTTTTTTTCCTTTGTTTTAGAGACAGAGATAATCACCTTAGATCTCTCGGTGATGCAAAGCCCCACACCACTCTCTAGCCCATCACCACTTGAAAGCACCTCACCACTATCCAGCACATCAGCGTTGCCATCCACGTCATCTTCAGAATTGAGCAGCCCAAACAATAGAGCGTTTCCATCCCAGATATCCAGAACATGGCCAGACACATTCAAAGTGCCATGGGATAACATGCCACTGGAGATCCGTTCAGCCATTGCCAATGGGAAAAGGCCAACCCCTGCTGGGCGGCGGCAAATGGTGAGGGTGCTGGTGGATGAAATGAGGAAATATGAAGCTAATCCAACACGTTCCCAGTGTCTCACAGTTTGTCAAAATATTGTGAGGCAGTACCCCCAAAGTTTTGCTGATGTTTTTGCAGATGGCTCACTTATGGCAGGCGGTTATACTTCGCTCCTTATTCAGGTGAAAACTCGTATTGAGAACTTAAACCGTGACAGCAGCTTTGCACGCCACCGAGTCTCAAAGTGCTCTGGATCCAGCTCTGGGTGCAAGAGGGGGCCCACGGACACATTTGGATGTACTAGATTTCAGCCAGATCTCCCGCCAGGTGAGACTGATGATACGGTGGAGCAAAAACGCCAAAGATTGGAAGAGATCTATGGACAGGAAGGTGCAGGTGGGGTTGAAAGAGCAGAGGTGTGTCGTCTTATGGAGACCACATTCTGTCTGCTGCGTCGACACATAAATGCAGTTCCAGCTCCTGCCATTGAAGATATAAGAAGCAAATGGCCTTACCTCTTCAATCAGAGGAGCATCTATGCTCATTTTGAGCTTCTAACAGACCTTAATGTGCTACGTCTCCTGGAGCTTGCCATGGAAGAAAGTGGAAAAGTGATCATAGAATACTTCAAGAGCAAATCTACCAACAAAGATGTCCAGGCTGTCCTTTCTCAAGGTGAGAACACTGAGGTGGCACTCTATGTTGTCCAGCTGCTGATGGCCCACTTCAGAGAGACCACAAATGGGCTCATCCTTCTTGCAGATGTAAGTTTGTTTCTCCTCTTTCTTCATATTCATTGCATTGAATTGTTGCCATCTTAAAAATCATATTATGAAACTAATGTTCTCATTACAATTGTCTGTGTGCTACAGAGTTCTGCCACGGTGGCTGATGTTGAGAAGACCCTCACCAGGGCCGTCGGACAGGGGGTAAAAGTTACACAGCCTTGGGGGGGCCCATGGCAGAGGGGGGCCCACGGGAAGCTAAGGGGGAAAAAATTATATATTGAATATATTAGTTAATACCAAAACTAAATTTTCATGACAGATATTGATCGTAATGCAAACTGGTGGGACCTATATTAAATGGCATATTGTTGTAATCCAAAAACCTTAAGTCTGTTGTGACGGACTACTCTGTGTGAACACCCCTTGGAATATGCGCAAAATCGTTAAGTCCAAAAACAGCTGTTTCTCACCGTGAGGCGCAGCTTGATTACTATTAGCGTATGTGGATGGAGAGATAATGTCGCAACCTCCCAAGAAATATAAATCTGGCTCTCAGAAACGTAAAGAGAGGAAAGAGAGAGAGAAGAAACAAAATGAGGGGAGTCAGCTGCTTACAGACTTCTCAAAGAAAGGTGAGTACAATTGTAACAAATGTTAAACTTTAAACACACAAGATGAAATCCCATTGTCAACTGCCGTAAGCTGGGGCGCTGAAAAGGGGGGGTAAAGGATACGGATTATAGGGGCCCATGATTGAGGGGGGCCCAGAGAGGCCCCTAATGATGATCAAAAATAGCATCAACAAATTTCGCCGCTGTGTTGGGGGGCCTGGTAAAGATTCTTTTATTGGGGCCCAAAATCCCTAGTGGCGCCCCTGGCCGTAAGCTCCGCTATCATTGCTAAAACGGACATAAACAGCCCTAAAGCAAGATCAGATAATAGACTACCCTTTCAAATGGTCTTGTTATTAAAATAAGGGAATATAAAGTCGGATAATATTGCAGCAATATAACAGCAAGCAGGTGGACAGGTGATCGGTTGGTGTTGGTGGTGGTGATGGGGGGGGTGGGGGGGGGGGGGTGGGGGCCCACCAGGACCTCCTTTGTAGGGGCCCAGAATTTGGTGCTACGGCCCTGACCCTCACCCTACCCCCGACTCCTCGTCTAATACTGCTTGGTATGTATTGGGTGAACTGACATATTGTATATTTCAGATCAGATGAGCGTTTAAAGTTATCTGTATTCCAATTAAGCATGAATATCCTAATTCTATAAGACAAAATGCTTTCTGAAATTACTCTTAATTTCACATTCAGGTGGAACAGAGCGTGTGGCTGCTGGACGCTGGATGATCAGCCTTGAGGGTCATGTCCTATTTGAGGGCATCCAACCGACATTTGTGACGGCGCTTGCTGCCCTGTTTTCAGTGTACTACATCTTTAACCTACAGTACCAAGAGGAGGCTGCCTGTACACTTGAATTCATTCAAAGGTAAGGCTTGTGTTGTCCAACAAATTTTTTTAACAGCAGTCAATTTGACATGAAATTGCAGAGGTGAATACTAATAACATTAACTAAGGTTGCATTCCATTATGGTCTTAACAGGGCCAGGGTCCTGGTATTGTTAAAGCGATACTCCACTTTCTAAGGTTAATCCATTCAGTGTGTCCTCACCTCTATGCTGATATGATGATGGGGGAAGATCTCCCCCATCATACCCCCCATTGTACTGGATGAGACTGCTACCCCCTTTGACCTAAAACTCCAGGATTGTTTTGTGAACTGAAGATCTTCACCCATCATCACATCAGCATAGAGGTGAGTAAATACTGAGTGGATTAACCTTAGAGAGTGGAATATTGCTTTAATGCTATCTCACTGGACAGACTGCTGCACTTAATGTAACAGAACCATAATTAACCCTTATACCCTACTAGGGACAAAAGTGTTTTTTGCAAGTTCAATTTTCTTTATATCTTTGCAGTGGTTATGTTTTAGCCATGATATTTGTCAAATGTGTGTAAACCCTAAATTCTACTTTTCTGCACTGTGTAGCAAAAATAGTCACACTCTTCCTGTTAAGGGACAAAAGTGTTGTCTCCCAAAACGCCATGAAAATATCATGTTAATATTTTTTTCAGATTTTTTTTTCATAAATCTTTGAATCAACTCCAGTCCTAATCATTACTACCAAATAGACAATTATTTTCAGAATTGTAACCCTTTAAATGACAGTGTTTATGATGGCTTTGCAATTTTTTGTAAAAACACAAAATTTGAAATATTTTCAATATTTCTAATGCTAGGTGGATTTTTCTTTGGGCGATTATTACAGGCTAGGATATGTCAATGATCAGTAGCAACACTGATTTTGATGGATTTTTTCTTTTTTCTTTTTTCTTTCAGTGTCAGATTAAAAAAAAAAAAAAAACTTCACTCTTACTATTGAGGGACATGTGTGTTTTCTTCAAAAACGCCATAAAAATATTATGTTAATATGTTTTTCCACTTTTTTGTCATAAATCTTTGAATCAACTTCAGTCCTGATCGTAACCCCCAATTATTTAGAATTTATTTTAATTCCAGTTTGTAGTGCAAAGTCATATTACCTTATTTTGTACGAGAAATGAATACAACCACTTAACGTGTTTATTTTCAGCATTCAAGAAAACAAAAATGTGTGTGTGTGTGAATTCAGTTCTGTTTTATGCGCAGGAGCTGCAGCACAGGGATGTGTGGGCTTTGCAAACATACCTTCCACACTTGCAGCAGGTGTTAGAGGCCCTCTTTTGCTCGCCAGTGCACTGCACACACAGTCACCTTTTTGGGGTTCTGGAGGGCCCTGGATCCCGTACCAGCACTGGCACTGTCCTTACCTCACTGTGACCCTCGTGATTTGGCCACCCTGGCAGCTGAGCATTATTTCTATCCAACCTCTAATTTCAGACTGCTGTTTTTTTTTTTTTCAGGCGCTTCATCGGGATCAACCCGGAAAGAGGAAGCAAGGCCAGCCGGGGCAAAGTTGTTTCCAAGAGGACGGGGAGAGTTGTTCAGAAAAAGTCAGTAACTGTCAATCCCCATGTGTCCACTCTTCTGAGGCACCTTATAGACTTTGATTGGAGTTTCATATAAGCTCTCTACCCTGGCATATATTAAGTAAATGTGTGTAATAGGGCTGGACAAGTGATATTTGAGTTTGTCTGAGTTTGTTTGAGGGATTTGAGGGGTTTTGTATTATAGCGATTTCTCTGGCTAGATTTTCCACCATTTAGATTATTGTTAAAAAAAATAAGTTACATGGAAAAATTTTGTTTTATTTTTTTATTTCAGTTTGTGTGAAAGTGGAAGTTCTACATTTGTTGAGATTGCTGTTATTTTTCAGTCCCACTTGACAAATTTTGCATTTTGTATGAACAAATGGAGTTCAGTTGTCGCCTTGTTAAATAAATTGTGGGTTACATCATTTATGTCATATTTTCTAAGTCTCTTTTTTTGCCATAGATGTTTTTTTTTTTGCTGCATTTAGTTAACTAAGTAATTCACTAAATGTTGCATATATCACATTGAAATTGCTAATGAAGGTTACAGTTAAGACAGTGCTTATTTCATAGTGATAGGCTGTCTTCAATACTGCCAGTAATAGGCTTCTTTTAGAAAAAAAGATGACTACATTTTTGGGATTATCGTGAAATTCCATTGCTAATTTGACGACAAACAATATTGTAGACCCTGCCACTAGTATACGGTAAATTCACAAAACACAGCACCATACTGTACTGTGTTATAGTACATATTATAACAGTAATAAACTGTAAATAAGTTTACAGTAAGCAAACTAGAAAAAACGGTAATTTACTGGCAACCCTGCTGCCAGTAATCTACTGTAAATCATGAAAATACAGCAGTGTACTGTAATTCAGTGGATGGAATTATTACAGTAACATACTGTAGAGTTGATTACAGTAGGAACACTGCCAGTATTTTACTGTTTTTCTACATGACAATCATTTAGAGTGTAGTCAGAAGACTTACCTGTGAGAACTTCATTGAGCTGGATGTTAAAGTTTTTCATTTCTGGGAGTTGAAGATTTTCTCTGCAAACAGATGGAAACTAACTGCAAAATGTCTCTGAGTGAACAGTTTTGGGCCGTTTGACTGACAGAATGCGTTTTTAGCTTTATTTACCCACAGAGAACGTCACACAGCTCGAGCCTGTGTGACATCAGAGCAGCTCTGACGTCAGAGCAGCGCTGCTTGCTCCGCCCACCACGGCGCATTTCTTCGGATTTAGAAAAAAAAAAAAAAAAAAGTTCCCCAACTAGAGCCGAAGCGTCGCAGCAGGTCACGTGATTAACGCAAAAAAAGAAAGTTTTAAAAGTCTCATGATTGTGTTATCTAGATGTCCAACATCTGGAAAGCTCTCTCATAGTGATATGCAAATGCACCAATAATAATATTGCATGATTGTATTTTTAAGAATGTTGTTGTGTGATAATTATCATTATTATCATGGAACATAATTATACAACATAAATATCAACATGTAATAATAATTATATTAATAAGAGCATTAATAAAAGTAGCTATTATTATATATAATGATAATTTTTTATTCATATAAATATAATAATAATACTATAATTTTTATTTTCATTATAACTAATATTACTCTATATAATCATGACTATGTAAAACAACCTATCCAACGAACTAACAAGCTGTCTGGAATAACAATTAAAGCCACAAATAAATGTTCTTCAGGTGAACAGTGCAACAGACAAATGACCAATCTTTGATTCACAGCACATCATCACATTCTATGTTATTGATTAAAAGTTCTGTATTTTAATAAAGATCATTTTCTCAATAAGAAGGACTGAATATGAAAGTTTTTGTCACCAGTGTCCTTTATTCCCAGTGAAAGACAGACAGGAAGGAGTCCAGAGAGAGAATGGAGGACACACAGCAGGGGGTTGAACCTGTGGCTGCTGCAGGGGGACTAGAGCCTCTGTGTCTGGGCCACCTGCTGCACTACCGGGGCGCCTATTAGATTAGTTTCCATTTTATCTAAATACTGACTTATACTCTACTTATGGTGCAAAGGGTTGGTATGTAAGTTTTCCACACACTGCTGCAAATTAGTGAACTTATAAAGTTCCATTTAATTAAATAACAATAACGAAGAAGTGACAGAAAAACATAACAGACCATTTATCACGATGAAGTTTAACTTATTACCAGAGATGCATTTTTATGAAGAAAAGGAAATACTGTAACCCCAAAAGGCAACAATGTAAAATCACCAGATAAGACAAGAAAGTGGTTTTTATTTGTTTAAACACCAAATAACCAAAAACAGACAGAGAATAGATGAAAATATTCATGACAACTGCAAAACCGGAATTTACAATCTACAAAAAAAAACAAAAAAAAAAAAACCTAAACCAACAATAAATAACCACAAATCCCTAAAACAACAACAAACATGAACAGAAATAAGGATGAAAAAGCAAACATTGTTAATAAATAAAAGATGAGGAAAAGGATGTTGGTCTTCATGTGGCCCTGTGATGGACTGGTTACCTGTCCAGGTGAACCCCTGTGTTTAACCTGTAGAGAGCTGGGATGGACTCCAGCAGATCCCCGTGACCCTGCAGAGGACTAAACAGGTCTGATGATGGATGGATGGATGGATGGATGGATGGATTAATGAGGTGATTCTGATTCTGGAGGAGGTGGACCATGAGAGTCACCACCAGGGGGCAGCACAGACAAACACATCTGGAAATCAGAAGCAGTTTCTGACCCCAGATAGGACTAAACAGGTCTGATGATGGATGGATGGATTTGTTTTCTTCACTCATCAGCAGCTCAGCAGGTTTCTGAACGTCTGAGCGTCTGTTCTCCTAAACTTTAGTCACTTCATGAATTCCCTGAATCAGAATATTCAGAGTTTAATGACTTGAATGACACATCTGCACATCAAAATGTACTTTGTAATATGATTATGACCATTCACTTCATATTTTTGTTGATTTTTTAAGCTCTCTCTGCAGCTTGAATAAAAGGTTTGATTAATTTGTGGTAAAACTGGAGCTGCCTGTAACGGGACATTTTCTGGGTTTTGCTTCTCTTACTGGGCCGTGATGGTTACGTTTCTGTGTTCACATGAAACGTTATATTAACAGGCTCGTCACACCTCTTCTTCCTCTCAGAACCAGATGAATGATGGTGTTGTTTTACATTAAATGGCTGACAGGCAGCTTGCAAATGCTGGACAAAATGAATAAATAAAAGATTTGTTGAGAAAAATAGTTTCATTTATTTAAACAGTGCAAATTGTTGCTTGCAAGCTTTGAAAGATGGGACACGGGGGTTTTGGAAGAAGCTTAGAATATTGATACCCACGGCTGAAAAATCGATACTGGATAACATATGGATATATATATCGCAGAATCGATAAAATCACACATCTCTAGAGTTTATTTTGGCGATGGATCGCGGCTAAATCGGGTCAGCTGACACACAGCAGATGGAGCTGGCAGGAAGTCAGCAACGAGGGTGACAGAGAATCTGGTGGATTCTCAAAATCCACCATGAGTGGGTCCTGACTCGTACATCAGTGTCACGTTAACCTGTGGAGTCAGTGGGTTTTCATTCAATACAATTCAGTTCTATTCAGTTTTATTTGTATAGCGTCTATTACAATACAAATTATCTCACTGAGCTTTTCACAGACCCAGATCATGACCCCTGAGCAAATATCATTAACTAATATTATTAAATTATAATTACAGAAACAATGGTAAGTCCCCCCTAGAGGGAGAAATACCTTTAAGCCAAACCGTGACAAGGAAAAACTCCACTTTAAGAGGAAGAAACCTTGATCTGAAGACCAGCTGGGTAAAGAAAGAAAGGAGGATGGAGGCAGAACAGAGAGGATGGAGGACAGAGAGAGGAGAAGAACAGATATCTTGACAATATTATACAGGACAAAATATATCAATAGTAATAATCTGTAACTGTTAATTCCATGTACTTCTATTCTGACTGGTACATTGTTGGTACATGAACTACAGAGAAATGCTGGATCTCCTTGTGGTGTGAAAACAATCATCTCGTCTTCAATGTCAACA
The DNA here is from genome assembly GCA_018398805.1 of Hirundichthys speculiger. Taxonomy (NCBI): domain Eukaryota; kingdom Metazoa; phylum Chordata; class Actinopteri; order Beloniformes; family Exocoetidae; genus Hirundichthys; species Hirundichthys speculiger. The sequence continues at coordinate 9,287 of JAGFBZ010001680.1, forward strand.
AGACAAAGGAGATGATTGGATTTGAGGAGGACCAGGAACAAGTCCAACAGTATCTCCATCACGGGAGAAGAAGTGGAGGTGGTGGAGGAGGATAAATACGTCAGTGTTCACCTGGACAACAGACTGGACTGGAGACACTGATGCTGTTGAGAAGAAGGAACAGAGCAGACTTTACTTCTGGAGGAAGCTGAGGTCCTTCAGTGTTAGAAGGTATAAACATCTTCCTGCAATTGTTGTGGAGAGTTCAGTCCTCTCTGCAGTCATCTGTTGGAGGAGCAGCATCAGAGCTAGAGACTTAAAGAACCTGAACAAACTGATGAAGAAGGCTGGATCTGTTCTGGAGATGATGGAGCTGATGGAGCAAAGGAGGATACTTCACCAAAGAAGAACATCATTGACAACCCGAACATCCTCAACACAAACACAGAGATTCAGAAACAAAGTGTCTTCAGTCTGAGGATCTTCAGATCTGCTGCAACACAGACGCTACAGGAGATCCTTCCTGAACACAGCTGGAACCTTCTACAACCAAACACGGAAGAGACTTAGTGACAGTTACTGTTTAATTTCCCTTTCAGGGATCAATAAAGTACTTCTGAATTGAATTGACCCCACAGACTAACCTGGGTTGGGAAGGACTGGATCAGAACCTTTCCAAGGACTTCTCATCCTGTCTATGTCCAACAAATGATCACAAACTCCACATGAAAACCAAACAGGAGTGATCTCCATCGTTGGTTTGGAGCAGTTTTACACCAGATGTCCTTCCTGATGCAACCGGGATTCAAACCCAGGACCTCCCCTGTGGTGGGAAGGACCACCACTCAGTCAGCTGGGATTTCAGACAAATATGATGTAATCTCTAAAAATAGCTTTGTTAATTTTGTGGTCCGTTTTTCAAACATATTTGACAAGAAAATAGAGTTTCTGAAATCCCGGTGATTCATTTTTATGACCGTTGCCGCGCAACAGTCAAATACAAAGCTGATCACAAGTTCCTCAACATCCATAATCCATGGATGTAGAAGAGTTGACAAATATCACGACCTAATTCCATTAAAGATGACAAGAAGGTTGAAATTACTTAAAGATTTGTTTTGTTATTATTTTTAAGGGAGATACTGGTATAGATACGGGTATAGATGATGGATGGATGGATGGATGTTGATCTGTTGTGTAACTGATGCTGTGATGATGTGAAACACAAACATTAACAAACGGATGTTTTCATGTGGAAATGGTTTTAAAATAAGGTTAAAAATAAAGGAAGAACAAGATGCTGCATCACCCACTGGTTCAAACAGGTGCACTGTGCACGTAGGCTGCGTTCCTCGTGCACGTAGGCTGCGTTCCTCGTGCACGTAGGCTGCGTACCTCCTGCAGCAGTTGCAGGTTCAACTCCTAGCCTGCAACCCTTCGCTGCTCCACTCTCTCTGTGCATAAAAACCAATAGAGCTGTAAGATAAAAAAAAAAAAACATGAAGTGGACATGTGACGCATTTAGGAGCGTGTGTGAGTTCTCTTCCTCTAAGTTTCTCTCTCTTCTATCTATTTTTGTCAGAAACCACACAGACAGAAACAGAAGCAGCACCAGCACTGACAGCATCTTTGTATGATTTAAATTCCAGCTGTCTGAGTTGATGCAACACGGTTTAGTCACAGTTACTCAAGTTCAGCTTCTGTTCAGGATGTCCTCAGATATTTACTCCAAACCAGATTTATCAAAGAAGGTGAGACACAACAGGAAGAAGCAAGAAGATGGAGCAGAGTGGAAGTGCAGGGAGGTGGACGTCTATGACGATGCAGATGAAGTCATGATGAATCTCACTGATCCTCAGACACAGCAAGCAGGTAAGTAGATGCCATGAGCTGATAAAGTTCAGCACAACAGAGAAAGATGTTCAGGAGTGATGGATTCATGTGTGAACACAAGGTGTGTGATCTTTGTTTCTGCAGGACGACAGACTCAGAAGAACCCTGCTCTCCAGACAGGACCAGTCAGTGGTCGTCTAACATGGTGTCTGGGACTGCTGAGCATCCTGATGTTCGCTGCCACCATCATCATGTCTACTCTCTGTAAGATCCAGCACAGCTCCTCTGAAAGCACACGTGCATTTTAACTTAGTTAGCATTTTAAACTAACTCCTGTATGTCCATGAAACTTGGAGGAGTTTCTATTAAAGACGCTTCAGTTTGAACATAAACCAGACAGAGAGGCTGTTTGGCAGCATTGATATCCCAACAGCTAATGTTTCAACAACATGTGATAGAGTTCATATGTCACATGCTTCAAGAAAAGAAAATAAATACAGGCCATTCGTACAAAGTTGATCGTTGTGAGACTTATTTTATGATGGTAAATTGGACTGTTCGTAATTATTGTTGCCTAGAAAACAACAAAAAAAAAAAACATCTGCAGAACAAATAAAGGTAGTTGTGAAACGTCCTTTATAGAACAAAGACGGGGTTAAAAAAGGCTTTACAAGCGTGAGCTTTCTCTCTGTCTCACACCTCTCACCAGACTGTCCACTGAAACCACTTCTCTGTCCTGACAGATGTGAGACACATCTGCATCAACAGTTGTGACACTTCACTTGACTGTTTAGTGTTGAGGAAGATGCGTCATCTTTGAGAAAGATTTCTGTGTTTTCATGCACAGTTCAGACCTGCTTTTACTTACTTCTTCTCCCACTGTAATGTTTAGTGAAGTTTCTATTCTGAAGTACTTGGAGTCAGTTTAAGAAAAAGCAGCTATTTAAATAAAAGCCTCTCCATCGTAACAAACTGGAAAACCTCTTCTTCTTTAGGATCATATCACATTCAAACGTTGTTTTGGAGCAGACTGATGATAGTAGATGTTTGTCTCATCATGGATGTGTGTTCCAGCAGAGCTGCTATGGAGCCCTGTTTGGGTCATAATTCGATGAAAAAATGAGTCTATTATTATGAAATACAGGCGTTTATTATCATGAAATATGTATCCATTATTATGAAATGTTTTCCATTATTATGAAATACATGTTTATTATTCTGAAATGTTTCCCATTATTATGAAAAAAATGTAATTACTATGAAATATATTTTTATTATTATTTAATCTTAGTTTAATGCATAATAGTTTATTTCAGAATGTCTTTTTTTATCTAAGAATGAGTTTTTACATAATTGCTTCCTTTTTCATAAGAATGAATTTTTACATAATAAGTGGTTGACCTGCACACTCATTGGCTGATCCTTCTCCATGCAGTTGGTGGGGGACTCACATTTGGACCAAAGTTCTTCACATATGAATGAAATGCATCATTTAAAAACAACAAAAATGATACAACAGTCCTGTATTTTAGCAAAGCACCATTATCTGGGTAAATCCTGCATTAGGATGACTATTTCAGTAATTTATCAGACAGACAACTGTCCATTAGGTCTACGTGACATGAACATGGTTAATACCATCATTCAGTCAGACAAGGCTCACAGATAAGACCTCAAAGGCTTTTAAAATGATAAAACACTGGAGTTTTTGGTAGCTTGTTTCTTTTAAAGCACACATAAAGAAAATAACTTGATCCAGCTTCTGTAGAACTGAACCCTTCAGGGGGAGCTGGGGACTGTTGCTGGCCAAGGTCTCCTTCAAGTTGGTGATCATAACACCAGCGTGTTCATCAACCAGGAGCTGCTGATCTCATTCATCAGTGCTGTAGAAGGAACAGCATTGTAGTTCAGGGAAGGTGGTCCAAACTCCAGAAAAATGTCCTCTTGACACTTTCCAACAGGTTCCTCTGGTGTACCGATGACACCAACACCTCAGTCCTGCTCCTGGACCACCAGCAGAATCATTTTACCCTGAAAAACTTGAAGCAATTATTGTTTCATTCAAATAATGACCATTTCATATTTCAATGAGTTTTTAATCATATTTCTAACCAGATGTTTTCACCATTTTGGAGAATCATCGTCTGCAGACTGAATATGACCAACTGAACAACAGCTCCAGTCATCTGCAGGTCCAACTGGATGGTGAGAAAGCTTTAACAACCCACAAAGCAAATTTAATTTTCACACTGTAAACCCACATATTTATATTTTGTTACTGATTAATTTACCTTCCAAGCCAAAGAATTCCACAACAGTCAGCTACAGGATGAAGTGGAGCAGCTGAAAGACAAGAACGAAGGTGAGAAAAGATGGAAAAGAAAATTAAAGTAGGAAATCTTGGACAGCGTCGTCAGAGCAGTTTAACATCCCACCAACAGGGGGACCCAAAGAGCTAAAAATTACAAGAGTTCTTTGTGCTGCTTCAAGCAAGAATGAAACAGAAAAGCTGAACTAAACTGATTTCCAGAGACTCTCGTCTTTAATTTCATTCTCAATGACATGAAATCAGTCTCTGAAACTGTCGTCTGACATCAAGGGACGTGTCCTGGAGGATGGAGCAGATTCAGAAACAGCTGCTACCATAAATCCAGTGAGAGGAGGTCCTGGTGGGACAGCAGGGTGGACTGTGTGAGAAGAGGAGGAGATCTGGTGATCATCAGCAGCTCAGAGGAACAGGTGGCTGTTTGTTGTCGGCCTGTTTCATGTTTCTGCAGGTTTCTGCTCCTTGTGTTCTCCACCTGCTGTCACTCTGTCTGCTGCTTCATCTCCATCCTGATGGAGTTCAGCCTGGATGAGTTTCAGCTCCTCAGGTTCCAGATGTTCTAAGCAGCTGGATCCAGTCCTCTGGTTTAGCTCATGAACCCCCTTATTGAAACTTTTTCATTTCCTGCACATTTGTTACTGACATGTTTAGTTTTGTTCAGACGTCATCAGGATTCAGAGACAGATCTGCAGATTTCAGACTTCAGAAACGACTGTTTTCCGGTCAAACAGGAATTTGTCAGAAAGCTGAACGGGAAAGGAGACTCTTGGATTGGTCTGAGAACTAGATGGTCAGAACTTCAACAGAAACGTGAATGGAAATGGGTGGACGGATCAGCACTGACCACAGCGTAAGACAGAGTTTTTTCTACAATCTTTTCAAAACCAGTGTTTAAAACTGGAAGAATGAACAAGTGAAACAGCTGTACATGTTGAACACTGTCACCATTTCATGATTTCTCTGCAGTTACATTTATCTACAGTCTGTGATGAATTTCATTGACAGTCACTGATCTTGAAGATGTTCAGACTGAAGAGTCTGGACTTCAAACCTTTGTTCTAAACAGCTGAGCTCTTTTAAACTGTTTAGTTTGTGTCCAAAGCAACATCTGTATCAGAGTATTCAGGTCTCTTCCTCTCTGCTGTTATAAAGAACATGAAACTATGGGTTGCCGAATGTAAAAACTTGATTACAGTTTTCAAACTGATATATTTTCAATATTTAGCACAATTTTCTTCACATTTAGCTCATTTTATACAAATTTGAGACATAAATTATTGAAAAATTTGGTTATATGTGAACAAAAATGAAATGTTAAATCTAAATATTAAATGTTAAATCTAAATATTAGATCTAAATCTAAATGTTAAATGTAAATCTAAATGTCAAATGTTAAATCTAAATGCTAAATCTAAATCTAATTGTTAAATGTTAAATTTAAATGTTAAATCTAAATGTCAAATGTTAAATCTAAATGTCGAATGTTAAATCTAAATGTTAAATCTAAATCTAAATATTAAATCTAAATGTTAAATGTTAAATCTAAATAATAAATCTAAATGTTTAATCTAAATCTAAATATTAAATCTAAATCTAAATGTTAAATATTAAATCTAAATATTAAATCTAAATCTAAATATTAAATCTAAATCTAAATATTAATTGTTAAATCTAAATGCTAAATCTAAATGTTAAATCTAAATCTAAATGCTAAATCTAAATGTTAAATCTATATAGAAATGTTAACTGTTAAATCTAAATCTTAAATCTAAATATTAAATCTAATCTAAATCTAAATCTAAATGTTAAATCTAAATCTAAATGTTAAATGTTAAATCTGAATATTAAATCTAAATCTTAATGTTAAATCTAAATCTAAATGTTAAATGTTAAATCTAAATATTAAATCTAAATGTTAAATGTTAAATCTAAATAATAAATCTAAATCTAAATCTAAATGTAAATCTAAATCTAAATGTTAAATCTAAATCTAAATGTTAAATCTAAATCTAAATCTAAATGTTAAATCTAAATACTAAATCTTAATCTAAATACTAAATCTAAATCTAAATGTTAAATCTAAATCTAAATGTTAAATCTAAATCTAAATGTTAAATCTAAATATTAAATCTAAATCTAAATCTAAATCTAAATCTAAATCTAAATCTAAATGTTAAATCTAAATCTAAATGTAAATCTAAATTTAAATCTAAATCTATTAAATCTAAATCTAAATGTTAAATCTAAATCTAAAAAAATCTAAATGTTAAATCTAAATCTAAATGTTAAATCTAAATATTAAATAAATCTAAATTAAATCTAAATCTGTTAAATCTAAATCTAAATGTTAATCTTAAATCTAAATTAAATCTCTAAATCTAAATTAAATCTAAATCTAAATGTTAAATCTTAAATCAAATCTCAATATTAAATTAAATCTAAATGTTAAATCTAAATGTTAAATGCTAAATCTAAATGTGTCGCAGAGTGTAAAGCTAAATATTTAGAGAATTTGCAAATGTCCCATGCCCCGTAAAGTCTCACAGTCGCACAACCACGCCCACACCACTGATCAGGACCAATGGGAAGAGGGCTTGAGGGAGAGTCAGGACTCAGACATGGCCGCCTCCCTGCCTGTGGAAGACATCGAACGTTAATGATGGGGACGGTACCAGCTGAACTACCCCTTGAAGTGCAGCCCGCACACCCGCCAACACCGCCTGTTCGATGTCTTCCACAGGCAGGGAGGCGGCCATGTCTGAGTCCCGACTTGTATGTACAATGACATTCAGAGAAAAGAAACAGAAAATCATGAAACATTTAAAGCAAGGGTTTATCAGAATATGAAAATAACCTGGAGATTCAATTAAACATGATGTCTTATTGTCCCACAGGTTCTGGTCTGAAGTCTGGTCACAACAACCCCCTGACCGGATCAATGCAGTGTGTTGTGATGATGGAGGAAAGTGGACACAGTCATTTTATAGTAATAAGAACTGGATCTGTGAGAAATAATGAAGGATTCATTGTTATATGAATGCTGTCAGATCAAATCTGACCAAAGAAGCAGCTATGAAACATCCTGATGAACTTCAGGTGACACTTTTACACGTGACACAAATAAAGTCTCATGTTCATGTTTAGATCAGATGCTGGGCTCATGTTTTTAATACTTTTAGATCAGATGCTGGGCTCATGTTTTTAATACTTTTCTCTAAAAGTAAAGCTGATGAAGTGTGAGGTCATGAGGATGATCAGTCAAACTTTGGTCAAGCGATCAGAATTCACATGAAGACACTAGACTGAGCCAAAGCTAACTGGGCTTTTCCAGAAGCTTCTCTCTTTAAATGGTTGGTCAGAAAAACCTCTGGCCCGAGTCTGTTTTGGACCATAACATAGCAAACTAAACTAAATGTATGCCTAGCCGAGACTTCCACACCGATATAGACCTAACAGAAAAAGTCAAGACATCAACTGCCTTCAAAGGAGTTTACATTGGCCCTTCATTCACCCACCAGTGGGCAGCTGCTACCATGGAAAACACTACCAGACAAGTTGGGGTTCAGTGTTTTGCCCAGAGACACTTCAGCATGTGGACAGATGGAGCTGGGATTGAACTGCCAACCTTACAGTGACTGGACAACCCACTCTACCAACTGAGCTACAGCCACCAACGAAGCCACAGGCTATTCTGTTTTTGTTAAGTAGCCTGTGTTGGCTATGCTACTCTACATTCATTTTGTGAGCATCAATACCTGTTATTATTGGACAAACTGATTAATCCAGGTGTGTCTGACTATGGTGGATACTCAGACAAACCTGGATTAATCAGTTTGTCCAGTCATTTTTTTGGTTTCGCAGTGGACTGGCGGGTTCTGAGCGGACCCGCTGCGGAGGTAAGGTTTTAATCGCGGATGCAGCAGGTCTGGATCCGGCTCCAAAGAGGATCCGTCACTGAGTGCAAGTGGACCCCGATACGGGTCAGTTTCGCGGGTCTGTTCTGGATGTCTTTGCTGTGTGGTACCATACTTAAGGTCAGGTACGTGTCAGGTTTCCATGTTATTTAAGATCAAGGTATAGTACTATTTAATAAACTTATTCTCTTAAAATCTGAGACTATGACTCAGTGAATCAGCAACAACCATGTAGTTCAATAACTGTATTAATGATGTCTATAACTGCAGAACCATCAAAGTCCAGTTATATTCGGTTTCAAGAACAACATTAATAATTCAGTCTGTAAAAAACTAATTCTGGACTGAAACAAAACTTTCTAACCCCTTTGCTCAGTCGGTCTCGTGGTTCGACCATTTATCATCAGATCTGCTCCATGTCTCACTGGGATGCTCCATTCTTACTGGTTCTTACTGGTTACTGAGGTGCGGCTCCATCTAGTGGCGCAGACGTGTAATGACAGTAGAAACATCTAGACCTCCATTATAAGACGACCCCCACTTTTGAGAATATGACTTCTAGAATAAAATATCTTCCTATATTTGGGCTAATACGCTACATTTCTAAAGCTGTTGTTTGAGGAGGTAAAAAGCTGTTTTAGTTACAGTGATGATGTGGCAGCTTGGCAGAGTAAAAACCACCAAACTAGAGAAAAACCCTCCTGAATCACATCACAGATGGTTCAGATCTGAGTCTTAATCTAAGTGAAATGTTCTGAATGAAATGACTCCACATGAAGATAGCTCGTTGAATTTCTCCATAAATGCTGGACGTTGAGTCTGAGCTTGTAGTCTGGCGCCCTCTAGTGGTCATCGCTCCTCCATACATCTGTACGGTCTGAACAGAGCAGCAGGTCTTCAGGTTTGTTCTGAATCTCATTCAAACTGTTGATAACAGCAGATTTAACTGAAATAAAAGCGCTGTTTGAGAGCTTTAAATTAATGTCCTCTTCATTCTCAGATGAACCAGGGTCTCTGGAAGTATTGATAATGTTAATTTTCTCATCTACCTGCTACACTGGTTTAGCTCAGCGGTTACTTCAGCATACAAACCTACTTGATGGTTTCGTTTCTCCAAACTCTCCGTGAGTTCAAACCTCGGGCTCTGTCCAGTGTTTTTCCTTCATCCTCCCCCAAATCATCTCTATTTTCTTTAACCTTGTTAAATCTGCTCTAAAGTGGCCTCAGTTACACTGATGTGTGCGTTTAACCGTTAAAACACTTCGTTTCTGAGACTCACAGCTTCACTGTTTTTAATGAAGCCTGCTGCCTCTGGACTTAAATCACCATCCTGAACTTCACTGACATTCAACTCAACTTTATTTCTGCAGCGTCTGCAACACTTATTGTTCCAGAGCAGAAATATTATTATCTTTAATTTGTGAAAGCACCACTTCAAGGCCCTCATTTTTCAGTGCCACCCAATGGTTTGATGATTGTATGACAGTCCACAACAACACACAACAGCAGTTTATATCAGGCTGCAATTCTGCAGTTTTATCTATGATATACACTGAGACAAGAAATTTTAAAAATTGACTTTTGAATGACTTTTGACTTTTTTGAACGTTTGAATGCTATAAATGAATTAATTGTAAGCCACGGTAAAAGTAGTATTTTCCAAAACAGAGAAAACTATACAATATAGTCTAATTCCATATCACATTTAAAAATATATCAAATCTTTATATCGATATATGGCCACCCGTAGCCCAAACCAGTCCACCTCTTCCAGTAGGTTAGCTCCAAATGGTGGCCTGTATCTATGAGCTGTTTCTCATGCGTCCATCTTTGTGCTCCATGAACCTTCTTATTTTATCTCAACATAATAGCATTAAAAAATTCCATCTTTATTTACTTGTTAGCCAAGTTTAATAATTCCAGGAGTGATTTGTATTCAATATGAGATAACAAAGCTCCTCAATAATTCTGTTTATCTGCCTCATTTCATTGATAAATATCAACCCAAAACAATTTCTCAATCTAATCAATAAAAGGAGCATAGTTTTTATTTTATTTTCAATCTGAACCTGTGATTTATCCTCCAGCTAAACAGCTAAAACTAGTTGGGCATCTATTCCTCTTTTTGTAATTTGTGATGAATAATATTGCTTGATATTTTTTGCAGTAAAATGTGTTTTTCAGTGTGTCCTGTAAGATTATTACCTACTTTACACTGTTGAATCAAAGGATATAAAATATAAATATAAAATCCAATCACAAAACACCAACACCTCTTAAAGTGGAGTTTTTTTCTTGTCACTGTTTGGCTTAGAGTTTTTTTTCTCTGGGGGGAAAAAAAGAATAATCATCGTTATTTGGTCCATTAATGCTGGTTACAGTTACTGGGCTGTTGTTTATTGTTATATGAATTATTCTGAATCACCCCTCAGGATCTGTTACTGTAAAATTATGGATAAATAAGGAGTTTTTGTGAGTTAAGGTTGCTACTCGTCTTTGCCTCGAATTGAAATTAGCATCAAATATGTTACTTTTGTTTTTTTTAACATGTGAATTAATTTCCCAAATACTCCAACTTAAGAACCTGAGTGGGTTCATAACGTTAGGATATTGCTGCCTGATGTGTGAATTAAAGAGATGTATGTGTTGATGTATGTGACCAGCAGACAGGATGGGAGTGACAGGACTTAAATACACGGAGGAACAAACGAGAGGCAGGTGCGAACAATCAGGTTGACAAGGAGAAAGGAAGAAAAACTAAACATCACGAGGACGAGACAGACCTTCAAAGTAAAACAGGAAACGGAGCAGACGAGAGACGCCAACTTGACAGAGAAAAACCAAAAGTGCCTGCCATGGCTGACCAGACCATGACAGTCTCCTCTGTGCACGTGTTCCAGAAGGATCGGCTCTTGAACTTGCCTGAAGATATCAGCCTTGAACACGTTCAGGTTGTCATCTTTGCTGCAAGACTCATCAGGCCTCTACTCCTGGAGTTTAAAAGAGACACAAACATCTTCAAAGCTCAGAACGCAGACATTAGAGTTAATCAACTGGAGCGATACATACAGACCACCAGAAACATCTGTCAGAGGATGGACCAAAAGTAACTGATCTTACTCGACTTTAGAGTCTGTTTTCATTAGCATGAAAAACGCTGTTGTTGCCAGCTCCCTTTTCTTTGCTGCTGTATGTTGGGGCAGCAGCATCAGAGCCAGAGACACCGGCAGACTGGATAGAATCATCTAGAAGGCTGGCTCTGTAGTGGGTCTCAGGCTGGAGTCTTTTGAGACCGTGGTGGAGAGGAGGACACTCAGTAAACTGCTCTCCATCATCACTGTTACAGCTCTGCTGTCGAAGGAACAGATACAGGAAATCTTTCCTGCCACATGCCATTGATCTGGACAGTAAGACTCTAGCCTGATGTTTTTCTGTGCTTCATAACACATATTGCACCTTAATTCAACGCACCTTTCAGTTCACTGCACCTGCAGCTCATTGCACTACTTGTTTTATGTACACTTGTTTTTATTGCTCTTGTGTGTTTTTTATATGTGTCTTATAATTATATTGTAAATAGGAATACCTTCTGTTTTTATATTGCCATTTAATTGCTGCTGCTACACTGCAATTTCCCAGTTTGGGATCAATAAAGTACATCTATCTAGCTATCTATCTATTTATCTAAAAGTATGTTTGTCTCAGAAGAAATAAATTGTCAACTGTTGTTACCAGCTGCATCAGTGATTTAAGTCATATGGTAAACCAACGTGTTGGAGCGCTCTATGAAAGTCTGTTTTTAATTGATTGGTCAGGTATTTACCAGAAATTTTGTCTTCCTGTTTACATATTCGCTCAAAAGTAAGTTATAATTCCTTAAATTGGATTGAATTTGAGGAGTAGGACTATAAGTATAAATTATTTTTAATTCTTTTCCAAACTTCTTCCTTTTTTCTGTTCTTTCTTTCCCTTCTAAGTGGAGTATGAGATGATCTGTCCTCTTCAGATCACTCTCCCTGTTTCCCAAAGAAGTGATGGAACCATTTCTGGTGAATTGTTTATTTCAAGGAAGGATGCACACTTTCTTTTAATATAAAGGTAAATGGACTGGACATATATAGTCCTTTCAGGACACCATCATGTTGCCCCCAAACGCATTTCATTCACCTACTCACGCATGCGCTCATCCACCAGCATTCATAACTGTCAAAGTCAGGATCGTTCAGCAGTGATGGATTAAATTGTCACCTGTTGCTGGTTTTGATGGACTTGTTTATATTCCAGGTGAGAGTTATTGGTTAGTTATCAATAATGAAGTCAATAAAGGGATCAATATTACTATTAGCTCATAGTTAGTTACTAGCTACTTACTATTAGTTTATTATTTTGAGATAATGGAAGTGCTGTTCAGGACGTAGTCAATACAGGAACAGTAGTGATAAACTTGGGAGAAAAAAGAGAATTCTTTGTCTCTGGAGTGTTTCAACTTCAACCATCTCCAAGACTGAAATCTGCCATAAATTGTTTAATTGTTTTTGAAGATTTGAAGTTATTTGTTCGATTGGAGTTGTTAGATTTATCTATTGTAGGGTTCAAAACTGCATTCAAATCTCAACCTATAATCACTGGGGAATTGGATATGTTGAAAATGGCAGTAAAAAAGTACTGAGGGAAAAAAAAATAACAATCATCGTTATTTGGTCCATTAATGCTGGTTACAGTTACTGGGCTGTTGTTTGTTATTATATGAATTATTCTGAATTGCCCCTCAGGATTGTAAAATTATGAATAAATGAGTCCTTTCTGTGAATTAAGGTCGCTACTCCTCTTTGCCTCTCGAATTAAAATTAGCATCAAATATTCCAAATATTCCAACTTATGAACTTGAGTAAGTTCACACAACGTGAGGATATTGTTACCTGATTCACGTCACTGTGTGAATTAAAAAGATGGATATGTAAACCTGAGAATCTGTTTGTATGAACATCTGGACAGATGTTTAGTGCAGGTAGAAATGTGTGGCTACCTGTGTGTGAGGTGTGTTATTTGGCTGAATGCATCTAGAGAAGAGATGAGAAACACAGTGGACAGAAAATAAAGAAGAGAAAAAAACAAACGACAATAAAACAAACACATTATATCTGATGTTTTTGAAACCAAGGAGCAGTTGTATCAAACAGTTTTTTAAATGCTAGATTTATTCAGCAAAATCTCCAACAGTGTTACATGGCTGAAAACTGTATGTTTGAGACTTCTGAGCTCATATTCTTCACCAAAGCCTGGGTGATGCTGACCACAGCCTTGTTGATGTTGTTGTTTTGTTGTTGTTGACCACCACTTTTCCTAATCTTGGTCCATGACTGCATCTGAACCCACTTTTCCTCCCACGTTACCTCCAATGCTGGGTTGAAGAGAAAGAGACTGAGTTCAGAAAGTCATGACCCTTACTAGGCCACAGAGATCCTAAATGTTTTCATCTGTTTCGACTGTCGCTGCTCGTCAAGAGTACTTACATCCCGCCAGCATTTCCAGTGTTTCCCCCGGACTCTGAAAGACAAACGAGGAGATGAGAAATAAATGAACAGTGATCTCTTGCCACTTCGCGGTTTGACTAACGCGGTTTTAGTGCTTCAGGGATTTTTTTCAGAAATATATTATAATTAAAAAATCAAGAAATAATCGCTGAAATTCTGCGAAAATCCACCCCACAGCAGACAAGAGGCCGCAGTTGCCAGCAAAACATCAATGACTCACAGCTTCCTGTAAGCAACAAAGAAACAGACAGAATTCTAGAATCTGGGCGCTGTTTGGCCGAGACGCGTTTACTACATTTACTGGATTTACTGGGCGCATGCACGACGCAGCGACCGGCAGCAGTGGGAAGCATGTCTGTCTTGTCTATCAGCTTTAAGTTTGTTATTTTATGCTTAAACTTTTAAACTCGCTGTGCACTTTGAATTGATCAACCTCACTTTTGTGTGATTAAGAGTGTCATGATTCAGTGACATGGATCTGACTCTGATCTTTTTATTGGCGGTGCTGCGTCCTCATGTCACCTGGGGTTGCTGACAGCTCCATTCAATATTCCAGAGACTATCTGTTAAAATTCTCAAATCCCGTGATCAGCAGCCCACCAGCGGACCTAGTCTTTCCTGACCGAGCATGGGGAAGGTGACAACTTCGTATCTCCACAACGGAAACCGAGGAGGCGAGGCAGGAGAGGCGGCTTACGGGAGCGCAGACGGCATAGTCTGGTGGAATTGGACACAACCTTGTTTTGAGGTATAACAGATGTTTTATTGTTGATTATGGTAGACAAGACCTTCAGTAAGATATTTCAACCGGGTGCAGTGACTGCACCCCTGGGCAAAATTTTTTATAGGCATATTTCAAAATGGCCAACTTCGGTCTCGAGAAATATCTTTAAATGGCTATATCTCACCTTCTAATTGACATAGAGACTTGATTTTCGTGGCTATATATATGTTTTTGGGGTATAAGAATACAATTACACACTTATATTTCATCAATTTTATGCCCGTAATTATATTTCTGCATAATGTGCCATTTTTATAGGCTAAAATCCTCAAAATCGCATGTATTAAGTATAATAAGAAAATTTTCCAGTCACAAAGTTCTATAATTTGAAGAACAGATACTTCTTTTAAGTCAAACAGGAACAGTATACTTACAACTATAACATACTTGAATAATCAATGTCTAGATAATACTTGCAGGACTGTTTCCAAACATGAAAACTACGCAGTCCTGTATGTACACCGCAGCAACATACATCATAAATCATGCAATAAACACCCTAGATCACATGTCACACACATAATGTATTTTATTATCTTGTCTGTCTATAGGTGAATGAAGTAAACAGTGTTTCTCATTACTTGCTTGCAACTAGAATTTGAAGAATTCACAAGAAAACAGTTTACCATATGTACTACAGAACAAAATGGGCAAATGACAAAAACATACATTGCCATTGCAAGCTGAATTTTTTTTTCAGCATAACTAAAATTATCTATATCAGACTAGTTCATAAAGCACCTCCACAATTTCTGCAGTAACTTGTTGCATGGCAGTCACAGAATTCTGAGCATGAGGTGTGAGCCTCTCTGCAGCTACAGCGGGCAGTGGAACAGGAATCACATCGACATTTAATCATCTGCAGCACAGATTCAGGTGCAGCATCCACATTTGGTGGCAGACCAACTGGCTCCAAGTGGTTGACTTGGGAACTCTTCATCCATCCATACCTCAGTGGACTGAGGGCAGGTGGATCTGGTTCCAGTGCACCTCTCCATATGGCAGCTTGCAAGTGTGCTCTTAGCACATGTTGCTTGAATGTTTCAGTGGTTGGGGAAAGCACTCTCAATTCCGGGACAGAGGTCAGCTTGTGATTGCCCATCTTGGTCACCCAGGTCAGGTATCGCAGAGACGTCATGTTCGTTTCCTTCGGATGACCTTAGCATGATGCCATAAAGGCAATACATTGCAGCAGAATGCTGTCATCGCTCTCAGTTGTGAAACCGAGTTTGTTCGGGGGTTTCTTTCCAGATTTGAGAACTTTCACAGTTCCTTTACCAATGTTCCACAGTGATGAGACAGTGTCACAACCAGACAACACATGTGCTGGCAAGAGGTCGTTTATGGTGTCTCCATGCTTCTCTACTGTTGCTTTGATGTCAGCACATTTGCGGCCTGAGCTTGTTCCCACCATGATGATATTGCAGGTCAACTTCTTTTCCCTGAAGAAGTGTAGAAGCATGACGAAGACATCAGTGTCTTCAGCAAGCACCCTGATGCTGTCACGACCTGTCCCAGCCAGATGGACCACCTGCTGGACAATGATCACATCAGCTTCTTCATGTGTCGTACGAAGGTCCTGACGCTCCTTTACTTGTTCATTACTGATCTGGATGGGTGTAGGTTCTGAAGCAGTTACCACCAAGACATTTCCATTCTGTGGTAGTTGCTCCCTGTGCTCTCTTAGGTAGGCCCAGATAAGGTTGATCAACTGTACTTTGTTCTTCGTGACTGTGAGACACACCTTCTGAGGTGGAAGTGGTGTGACTAGTGTTAGTTGATGAACCCGACTTGCATGTTTCCCAGCTCTTGATGTCCTGGTGATTTCCTTGATGCTGTTGTCATTATACCTGCCGAAGATCAGGTATGTGTCTGCGACTCTGAGGTGACTTGAGACGTACTCTACCAGGTTCTTGATGAAATCCTGGACAACACCATGTGCTGGCCAGCGGACGACCCACAGTGTAGCACACCCATCAAGAACTATGGCATCAGCAGGAACAGTACGACGGTCGGTCAGCTCAACTTGCAGTTTGGTCTTCAGGGTAGACTTTGCTTTTGTTATTCGCATATCCCCTGACTTGTCAAACATTGACGGCGGTGCATCAGCCAGCTCATAGCTCAGCACATCTTTCATGTTGATGTCTCTGACCTTCTGGAGACACAGCATATGAGAGTAGATCAGTGATGGATCATACACAGGAACATCCCCAACTTTGACTCTCTTCTTTTGCTCTGCCATGGTGACTGTAGGCTTGCTTAGGGGTTTGTTGAAACTCTGACTCTGAGGCCAGCCATCCTCGTAGCTCTTCATCAGCTGCTTGCCTAAATTGACAGAGTTGTCCACATTAACGGATGGTGATGCTACCCTTCCTGTGACTATGTTGACAAGGCTGTCGGGTTGGTGACTCTCTGGATTCAAGGGATCAATAGAAGTTTGCTAGCTTGTCTCTGATCTTGATTCTGTCTGCGGCATCAGTGAGTATTCTGGATGTTCCTTCTTCTTCCTTGTGGGTTGTGACAGTAACCTGCTCATCGGGATCAGACAAGGGACACAATCACATCTTTTCCTCATGGGATGGGGGGGTGGAGGGGGGGGGTGAGAGAGAGAGAGACAGTGTGTGTGTGTGTGTGTGTGTTTGTGTTTGTGTGTGTGTGTGTGTGTGTGACTGCCCTGCACTGCCCTGCATAGAAACCTGACGAAGTTTGACAAAAGGGCATGTATTTTCCCCGCCAAAACATGTATTGTTCACTGCAGCTAGCTGGTTTTTCCTCAGTTTGCTAGCTGTCTCAATAACCTCACTAAAATACCTAAATTCAATCCACTACTGTTTAAAAACATTATCATAACAGAGAGAAGGTGTTGACATGTTCCAGCTGTTACCATAGGAATATCAACATTATTTGTCTAAAATATCAAAAAATGTAAAACATACCAGAGTATGTGTGGTAGCGTTGCATTCAGAACAGGTAGGGAGAGAAAAGGGGGCCCTCAGGGATATAGCTGACCATTCTATTTCCTGATTTAGTGAGGATTGTAAAAAAAATCTGACGGAGTTGACAGAATCTATCTGAGGACAGAACTTTGATAGGCAGGATTTTAAGGATTTTATGTTTTTGAAGTTCACTTTGTATTGTTTTATATATTTAAGACCACTCTTTGTTATTTCATATATATGTTTGCACACTCAAAGAGTTTTTTAAAGGTTTTTTTGGTGGGTCAATACTGTGACCTCTTGCTGAGGACAGGTATATTAACATGGACCTCTTAACTACAGACCATACATTTAAACAAATTCACACAGAAAAAGTGTAAAATGCATTATAAAAAGAACATAGGTATACACAGTTTCTTTAGATTTAACTTTGTAAGTATGTAAACCATGATGAATTTCTTGATTTTCAATATAAATTAGACTGTTCTATGTAGGCCATATTTTGTCCCAACTCTCAAGAATCAGTGATATGTGAAGCACATACAGCCTCAATCATGCAAAGCATTTTCAACAAACATGCAACATTTTGGTTATTTTTGCATGCATGTAAATTGAATAAGCATCAAAAATCTGTCTGCAATAAACATAGAATTAGTCAAATCTTATGTGGAATGGAAATGTAACAGATTTCATGACAAAAATGAGTAATACTAAGTTTCTGTCAAAAAATCTCAGAAATGACGCGCTGAACTCATACCTTTTGGGCAGTTTGGACCCTGTTTATACCTGAAAAGCTAAAAAAAATTCTATGTCGTGTAAAATGGATCATTCTACTGCCTCTCTGCACCAGAAAAACATATCTTTCAACACAAAAAACAGGTTTCTATGTCAATTTGAGGATGAGATACAGCAATTTCAAGATCCGTCATTTTGCTAATTTTTGGCGATGGTGGACATTTTCAATTTTCACTATAAAAAATTTTGCCCAGGGGTGCAGTCACTGCACCCGGGTGAAATATGCTTAGGAAGGTCTAATCTACCATGCAAAACAATAAAACATCTGTTATACCACAATGCAAGCTTCCCTGAAAATTCCCATTTTTCCACCAGACTAGCAACACCTGTTGCGCATCCCCCTCCCTTCAGTTATCCTGTCCAACTTCTCTCTCCACAATAAAACTGAGGAACTACAGGCTCTTGTTCGCCACCAGCATGTAGTCAAAGAAGCCTGCATCCTGGCCTCTGAGACCTGGCTCGGGGAAAAGACGTTGACGGTGATCTGGTCATAGACGGGTTCGGGGTTCCGCTCCGCACCGACAGAGGGTCTGCAACAACTGGGAAATCCTGCGGAGGTGGAGTATGTGTTTACATAAATGAACGTTGGTGTAAAACTGTTTTAGTAAGAGAGAGACTTTTACCAATTTAAGTTTCTACCATCAGGTTCACTGATTAGACTCCCTTTTGCAAAGACAAACAGATACAAACACTCCTTTGTTCCCTCTGCTGTTGTTCTTTTAAATACCGGAGGAGAAGATAGCGGGTGAAAAGCGCTCCCTCCTGACTAAAGCTTAGGTCTTCATTATGAAAAACACAAAAAAAGTTATTGATTGATTGACAGTTCAGAGACCAGAGGCTGTGAGGGAAACAGAAAGAGTTTAGCCTTTGTCTTGTGTCACTGCAGTGTCTCGCTACTTTTTTGCGGTGTTTAAACATATTTTAAACACATTATTTAGGCTCGGGGGGGCTCCGGCTCCATTTGGCGGATTTTGATTATTGCGGGGGGGGGGGGGGGGGGTCCCCATTAACCGCGATAACTAAGGGATCACTGTAAAGTGTTTCGAAGAGTTTATGACAAATAAGCGTGATTTTTGAAGTGACCGTTTTTAACGGTTAATGGTTTTGTAAATTTAAAAATCAACTGGATTATGTTGTTCAACGTGATCTGCAGCGTTTAAACGTATTCAGCTTTAAAAAGTTATTATTCTGACATAAAATTCATTTGAGTCAGTTACACTCCATTTAGTCTCTACTTCAAAGATGGTGAAATTTTATTCTTATATTTTTATACAAATCACAGACATGTGCTCCAAAAGTAACTAAAAAGTTTCATTCTTGAGAAGAAGCACTTTGTTGCTTGTCCTGGTTAATAGCATAATTATAATAGTTCATGTTTTTGATTTCTACAATAAAGCATTTGTGTAAAGAGTGTGAGAACCAGATGTGTGGTGGTTGTATTGAATGAGTTCCAGCATCATCTGGACTCACTTCAGAGTTCTACAATGTTCCTGGTGCGGTTCAGTTCAAGATCCTGGTTAGTTTTTCATGACAGGAAACATCATGAAACCAGAAGGATGACTACGTTAATCTTCTCAGCTTCAGATTTTCTCCCTCTAATAATCAGACATGTCTATGGGAGACAAAGAAATGAATTTCTTTTACATCTCTATTAATAAATACTGGTGAGCTGCCAGGACAGCACTATTACAGAAAAAACACATTTAGAGAACCGACTTAAGCAAACAATATTTCATTTAATAACTCAGATCAGTTTAACAGAGTCTTTCAGGAACAGCTGGAGGATTGTTGGACAGTGTTGTAAAAATGGCTTTTAAAGTAGTTTTCTGTCTCATCTGAGCACTTGTAGACCTGATGGGATGTTCATGTTATTCATGGAAAAACTTAATGACAATTTTGATACTTCAAATTGAGTGTAAATAAAGCATGCTGCTTTTTTTTTTGCTACTTTCCACTTACTACGTGATCGCCTCTGACGAACATAAGGAAAATTAGGACTATCAGAAGGACCAAGAAAACCAGGAACACCAGGAGGTCTTCGCCTCTCTCCAGGTTCAGCCAAGAGGATGACGGAGGTCAATACCAGAAAGATAACAAGATACTTCATCCTGAGAAGACAAGATATCACAGCGTTAACATTTGGAACTGTCTCTTAATTATTCAATCAAAAACAGATCACAGAGTTAAAGAAAATCACAGAGTTCAGAGATGTAAAATGTACAGGTGCCAGTTTCCTTCATAAGAGAAAGTTCATATCTCACCTTTCAGCAGTGACTGTTAAAGACAGAAAATGACTGTCAAAGAAAACCTGTTGAGCAAAGCAAGATCTACAAATGATGTGGATCTCTGCATGTACTAAGTGTCAAGTCCCTGCTTGTTTATAAAGGCTGGGATATTAAGCAAGGGAATATTTTGCAATGTTTCGTTCCTTTTTTTTTTTTTTGCAGTGCACGCAGACAGCAAGATGTTTATCTAATCTGGACCTTACAGTTACGTAAAATAGCTAACTAAAAATAACATTCAAGACTGCTCCTCAGTTTTGCAAGAATTTGTCATTAAAAATGGAAATCCAGCAATCTACCAGAACCCAAAGACTCATGTCTTTGGGTTCTGGTAGATTGCTGACTCATGTCTTCTTTCGCCTGAAGGAAAATGTGAGTTCCATCTTCTGACTGATAAGTTCCATGTCTTTCCACTTCTTTTTGGTTTCATCCACCAGAACACATCTTTCATCTTCTAGAGTGTCATCATCAAAGTTTTCTGGATGATCAGGCAAATGATTGACTTCGCCTCGCTTTGGCTTTTTCAAGGAAAAGCCACCTTCATTAGGATCCTCGAACCTCCCTCTATTCCTGTTTACACTGACCTCATGACAACCAGCCTGTCGGAGCTTTGCTCAGTAATTCCCAAGCTTGTACTTAATACTTGTTGTCCAGCCATCATATCCTGTTCCACTACCAGGCTCCTTGAGGCATGGATGTTTGCAGACAAGTTCAGAGCGGCAACTGATTCAATTTGACTTTTATCAGGGTAAGCTTTCAGAGCAAATATTTCTTGTGCCAGCTTGTCTAGAATTTCCATTTTTACGTCTCTTGTTAGACTCAGACCTTTTCCAGTTTTTTGAAATGTCTCATTTCCCTTACGCAACTTTAACTCTACATCATATGCAAATGAAGGAACTGGAAAAGGAGAAGGCCACTCTGCAGCACTTTGCAAAATGGTCTGAATAGTGGAGGATGTGCTGTGGGAAGAATTAGGCGAACTGATACTGGCTGTATCAAGAGAAGAGATGGAAGCTTGACTTGGTGTTTGTGATTCATCACCACTATTCCAAACAATGTGCAAGACAGCCTGTCCTGCAGGCAACTCTTCTATGTCCATTAAGTTGCCTGCAAGACAGTCTGTCCTGCAGGCAACTCTTCTATGTCCATTAAGTTGCAAAGCGCATTCTCAAAGTCTGGATCCTCATATTGTACAGAGAAATCACCTTCTAGTTCAAGTTTTTCCCGTAGCTCGTCAAGTAGTTGCTCCACAGATTCAGGGCGTTTAGTCAGCTGAACTTTCCTAATGAGTTTGGGGTTGATGTTTACACTTAGCAACAAAGCCTGTGAAGACAAAAAAAAAAAAAAAAAAAATACACAAGTGTTGTCAAACAGTAATTTTTGGATCCTACACATCTATGGTACATACCATTACATTCAATGCAGTAGACACGTCCTTGGGGTTACCATCAACTTTCCAGCAACTTGGTAAAGAGTTAGTGGCTGGTAGTCATTCAAGTCCTCAGGAGCCAGGATTTCAACATCCACACAGCTAGTGTCAATAACTTCGTAAGACCTGTAGTGTTCCATAAACCAGGAGAAGAGCTTTGTGGTAACAAAAAACACGTTCTCAAAGTTGACAACAATGTTCAGAAGTTTGTAAAACTCAGGCAGTCCACTGCATTGCCCAGCAGAAACAATCATGCCTTTTGCATAGTGGGTTCCATGTAAATAAACATCTTTGGCAAGGGATACAGTATCTTGCTCTGGAAACTTTTTTTGAATTGCCACCCTGAGTTTTTCCTCCAGTGATGCTGTGTTAATCCTGTCAACACTGGCTGTGTACAGTTTTGGTTTAAACAGACTTTTGCCATCAAATGCCATCATTTGTTGATGTTTAGTAGAGAGCGTAAGAAGGATGTTCTTGAAATTGAGAACATCATGTACCACTTTTTCAAAGAAGTTGTGCTTGGACTCAAAGTGCATTGTCCACAAGTCCACTAGAGGTCCAAGGCAACGTACAAGGTGTGCATAGTGTTCAATATAGTGATGTTTTGGCAAACACTTGAAGTCCGGAAAAGTGTTAAGAAGCAGCTTGCGATGGTCATATATTTTAGTCTCCAGATAACACAATATTTACTCTGATATATTAGTAGAGACAATGATCTCTCTACAATCTCTTTGAGGTCCATTAGTATTTCCCATGAGGACTCCTTTTCTGGAATACTGCTCCCAATCAGAAGAGGAAGTAAACGTAAAAGTGTCCAGTTTTCGTGTCCGTTGCCACTGATTCTTCTCTTTCCAAAGCTTGGCTTTTGTAATTTGTTTTGGCTTGTTAACCTTATCAGAATGTTTATATGGAAACAGTTTTATGCGGCTATTCAGTCCATCAAAAGTAATAAAACCTTTTCTTTCCAAATCTTTAAGACACAAACATAGTTCTACTGGGATAACACCTTCAAAGAAGTCATGTAAAATATCTGGGAAGTAACAGGATGGAAATGGGACATGTGCTTATGAAGTACACATGCCCGTTTCACACCATTTACAGTTTGTTTATCACCAGATTCAAGTTCCTTCACAAAGGTGTTGTGCTGTTCCACAGTTCTTAGTTGACAGTCCTTTGTCTCAACAGTATTTATTTGTTCCCGATTAATACAACAAAATCGGCAAAATTTTTCAACATTGATGATTCATGGAAACCCGCAAGGCTATGTGCCCCAAGATTATCTGCACGCACACACAAAATACTGTCCCCTGCACAAATGTATCTAGTGTATCCACAAAAACCCTTATTTGTTTCCAAAAATTGTATATCCTTAATCAGTGGATGAAGAAATGCATCATACCCAAACTGTTTCACATCAACACTCTTTCCAAGAAGAGCCAGTTGTATTAAGGGCAAAGTGGAGCGAAACTTTGCTGGTAAATTAAGCAAAATCCAGTAAACAGCAGTAATTTTATGTATTTTTCTAGATGTCCTCAAAGGGTTACATACTTCAAAATCATCTATGTACAGTCCAATAGAAAAACCTGTCTCTTGCACACCCAAAAGTGTATTTTCTTTGTAGTACTGGCTGTCTTGAAATGACCTGTATTGACCCGGTTTGCTTTCTTGATCAAAAACTAACTTCTCTGTAAAATAAGACTCCTTCAATAAACTTTCTAGAACTTGAATAAGTGGAACATAAACAAAACTATTTTTATGGGTGAATTTATATGTGTATTCAGTTGGTGCAGTCACTGGGAAGTGCTTGTTAAAATAGATATTCCTCCTGTAATTAGTGGAAAGAGCACCTTTTGCTTCAGTGTTTACAATAAGTGGATGTTTTTTTTACAATTGCATCATTAATTTCTTTAACAACACAATCATCTACTTGAATGTTATGTTTAGTTAGCACCTCTTTGATTATTTGTAGAGGATGACATTTAGTGAAATGGATGATGTTGTTCAATTCCTCAACAATTGTCTGCAAAGCATTTTTTGAAACATGTAGTTTGCATGCACAGAAAGAGAGATGCAATTTTATGTTCTATAGTGTCAATGTCTACAAACTCTTCCTCAGCCCTGTCAACTGACTCCTCATGAGTTTGTGATGTTTCACTTTCATCACAGATATCTGATGGCTGGTTCAAATTTTCGGCTTCAATGGCACATGCGACACTTTCTCTAACACAAGTTCTAATGTCCTGTTTATGTTTGTGCTTTCTGTTTCTGTGTGAAGTGAATGTTTTTAAATTGTTTCTTTTAAACTCACACAGTAACTCACTCCTGGTTTGTGCAGGCAAAATTACAAATTTTGCACCTCATAGAGCAACTGCAATGAAAAAGTTAAAGGCCAGTTACTTGATAAAATAGGCAAATAAAAAACAAAATATACATTCAAAAATGCAAATGCAGCATATAATAATAATAATAATATAATAGATTCAATTTATATAGCGCCTTTCAGAACACCCAAGGACGCTTTACAGAGTAGCAACACACAGAACAGAAGACAAAGACAAAGGACAACAACACAGGCTACAGGAAAACTCGGCCTAGCTAATCCAGACCAAATGCCAGAGTGAACAGATGTTTTTTGAGTGATGATTTGAATGAGTCCAGGGTTGCAGCATGGCGTATGTCAGAGGGAAGAGAGTTCCAGAGAGTGGGGGCAGCCACACTGAAAGCTCTGTCCCCAAAGGTGCGTCGGTTGGTGCGAGGGACAGCAAGCAGACCCATGCCGGTGGACCGAAGGTTTCCTCGATGGAGTGTGATAGTGAAGGAGGTCTGATAGATACGGGGGGGCCAGGGAGTGGAGGGATTTGTAAGTGAGGAGGAGGAGTTTGTAGGAGATCTGGAATGTGACAGGGAGCCAGTGGAGGTGCATGGAGTACCCTCCATACACAAACTTGTCAGTCCACCAATTTATCATTTAATTAACTGAGTATTCATAATTAACAGGGATGTCAACGGGAAATTGGAAAAAACTGAAGTGGTTAGGGGGCATTCTGAGCACAGCATTGTGTATTTGAGAAGCATCAAGTAAGAAACATCAAATTGTCCATATTGTTACTTTGAATGCCACATAATCAGATTCAACATCATATTATTTAATTATTTAATAAAGGCACAAAGTTTAATTATCAGGGCTTAAAGTAAAAAAAAAAAAAAAAAAAGTCCTGAGCCTGAAATTTTTTCTGTGTGTGTGTGTATGTGTGTGTGTGTGTGTGTGTGTGTGTGTGGGGGGGGGGGGGGGGGGGGGATCCTACACATACACCATACACACTATTGGCAACTTTTTGGCATTGTGCTTGGTAATATACAAGATGACCAACAATCTAATCTATTAAGATATAAGTGAAAACATGTAAACTCGGTCAAGCCCATTAATCTGAATAATTTAGCAACTACTACTTAATTCAGTGTAAAGGGCAATTTGTACATGGAAAAAAATTTGCAACTTCTCCATTTTTGTTCAAAACAGTGGCAAATTAAGTTATAGGAAATAGAGTGCCTTGCAAAAGTATTTCGCCCCCTTGAACTTTTCAACTTTTTGCCACATTTCAGGCTTCAAACATAACGATTTTTTGTCAAGAATCAACAAGTTGGACACAATTGTCAAGTTTGATTTTGGTTTCATCTGACCAGAGCTCCTTCTTCCACGTGTTTGATGAGTCTCCAGGTGGCTTGTGGCAAACTTTAAACCAGACTTTTTATGGATATCTTTGAGAAATGTCTTTCTTCTTGCCACTCTTCCATAAAGGCCAGATTTGTCCAGTGTAGGACTGATTGTTGTCCTCTGGACAGACTCTCCCACCTCAGCTGTAGATCAGTTCATCCAGAGTGATCATGGGCCTCTTGGCTGCATCTCTGATCAGTCTTCTCCTTGTTCCAGATGAAAGTTTAGAGGGACGGCCGGGTCTTGGTAGATCTGCAGTGGTCTCCTTACATTTCAAAGTGATTGCTTGCTCAGTGCTGCTTGAGTTGTTTAAAGCTTAGGAAATCATTTTGTATTCAAATCCAGCTTTAAACTTCTCCACAGCAGTATCTGGGACCTGCCTGGTGTATTCCTTGGTCTTCATGATGCTCTCTGTCCTTTAACCAGAACCCTGAGACTATCACAGAGCAGGTGCATTTATACGGAGACTTGATTACACACAGGTGAATCTATTGATCATCATCAGTCATTCAGGACAACATTGGATCTTTCAGAGATCCTCACTGAACTTCTGGAGTCAGTTTGCTGCTCTGAAAGTAAAGGGGCCCAATAATATTGCACGCCCCACTTTTTAGTTTATTTGTTAAAAAAAAGTTTGACATATCCAATAAATTTCATTCCACTTCACGATTGTGTCACACTTGGTGTTGATTCTTGACAAAAAATTGAAATTTTATATCTTTATGTTTGAAGCCTGAAATGTGGCAAAAGGTTGAAAAGTTCAAGGAGCTGAATAATTTCACAAGGAACTGTACAATCCATTGGGTCTGGACTCGTCTCCTCTTTAACATATGTAGTTACAGAGGCAGTTATCAGACAGACGTTTCTAGAACTCTGGAGCTGTCATGTGTGTTCATATAACTGGCCTGCTGAGTGGAAACGGACAGATTTGTAAAGCGTTTTTATTAACGCTGCTTTTTTTTTTTTTTACACGGATCTACAGCGGTTGAGCGACTGTAAATGATCAGTCACGTTCCACAGTGAACGAGCACATGCGTATTTTCAAGTCGGAAATAAAACCAGTCATCAGGGCCGCTACGTCCGCAGTAGAGATGCGCGGATGACGTATATTTTAACCCGCAACCTCTTCTTAAAATCTCTATCCGCCCGCTATCCATTT
This sequence comes from Hirundichthys speculiger, assembly GCA_018398805.1. NCBI lineage: Eukaryota > Metazoa > Chordata > Actinopteri > Beloniformes > Exocoetidae > Hirundichthys > Hirundichthys speculiger. The sequence goes on from JAGFBZ010001680.1 coordinate 35,973, forward strand.
GCAGGAACGATTTTTCACCAATTTTCAAAACCGAACCGACCCGCCATCCTTTTTAATAATATGTAAAATATTTTTTCTTATTATTATTATTTGAGTGCTTCAACCGCAACCCGCCCGAATTTAATTAAAGTTTTATTTTTTGACGAGTCGTCCGCCCGATATGCGGATTATCCGCTCCGCCCACGGGTGCGCGGTTCAACCGCGCATCTCTAGTCCGCAGCGCTGTGGCTGTTGCTCCGGTAAACGGCTCATATGTCGGAGCCCGCGGACAGCTGCTTTATGCCCGGTGTCTCCTATGTGACGGCGAAGAGCTTTTTTTTTTTGCTGCAGTCCCCAACCGGCTCTCTGTCCTTTTCCTCTCTCTGTCCGGGCCCACAGACACTTGAATTTTGCCTCCATTCTTCTGATTGCGGGAGAAAAAAAACCGCCGGCTCACTTCGCCTGCGTTCAAGACCACGCACTTGCTAATGCGCATGGCTGTCTTGCTATGTAGCGAGACACGAGGTGCTGGGCGAATGCTGCGGCGGTTAATGTGGTGGTCGCTACGGTAATTTAGCGGTGGGGTACCTGAAGCTGGCTTGAACCCAAACTTTAGCTCGCAACTGAAAGCTAAAAAACCAGCTCAGAGGCGGCTCGTCTCCAAAAACTCGCAAGTTCATATATTAATAAGTCGAGGTGGGACTCTTGACTGCCACTGACGCAATTGCAGTGTCCGTTTGCATTGGAACTGCCGTCAATGGCAGTCACTGAGTTAAGTATAATCTGTACGCGTAAACCCCGACCTTTAATACCATATTGAGCAAAATACTCACCTTGAGAGTAAAAAGTCTCGAAGAGATGTCATCACCGCATGGAAACTGGGTGTTACTGAACCCCTGCAGATATGCATTGGAGACCCCTCAGTTCTTGTTCTCTAGTTTTGTAGACCTTGTTCAGACTCCAAATGCAGAGTTTTGAGGTTTGCTAACTCAAGTTATTAAGTTGGACCAACTTTAGCCAACAAACTAGAAAAAGATAGTTGAAACAAATATGTTGATAAGTTTCCAACACAACTCGACCTTTTTGTTTAGTTAGCTGAAAAAATACGGGATGGCCAACAACTTTAAGTTTTAATTTTTAGAGTGTAGGAAACTGCATGAGAATGTAGAGTGTAAAACTTGCACATTCCCAGTTGTTTTGGAAAGTTTGAATTTTAGTTTCAGATTTAAGAACAGAAAATTGTAATTTGTGTTTGATGAGACCTAATGTCAGCCACATTTCACAATTACCTTGCAAGTTCTGAAGACCTCTGATGAATCCTCCTTCAAATACAGGTAGGCCGACCAAGGCTGCTGTTCGAGCTGCAGATATTGTTTTTGTCCTGTTGCAACAGTGGGATGTCAGTGTTCAGCGTTAACATTCAATATCAATGTTACGTGTAACATCTTAAAGCACAAACTGTTCTGCCAGCCCTCATAGCCTCTTTTGGAAGCATTTTCTTTTAGACAGGGGTGCTTGTTTACCAGAGCCTCTGCTGCCAAACCAATCTGTTTGGCACTGGGATATGCTTTATGTTTGTATATTTCAGCAGCCATTGCATCCAATATGTTGTCCTTTTGGTCCCTGGTCAGCCTGAGAGTTTTTCCTTCTCTCATGTAGGTACAGTTGCCCTCTCTTAGAGTATACTCAACCTCAAATGAGAAATCTGGATCAACAAAGATAGCTGGCCATCTGCAAAGTCGCCTCCGTGAACTTCAGGTGGAGGGACAAAGGGAGGTTCAGGAGGACAATGACCTAGTGGGGGTTTGAGGGAGGCGAGGGGGGAGAGTGTAGAAGAGTAAAAACCACCAAACTAGAGAAAAACCCTCCTGAATCACATCACAGATGGTTCAGATCTGAGTCTTAATCTAAGTTCTTCACAGTGAAGTACTGAAATGTTCTGAATGAATGTTGAGTCTGAGCCTGTAGTCTGTCGCCCTCTAGTGGTCATGGCTCCTCCATACATCTGTACGGTCTGAACAGAGCAGCAGGTCTTTAGGTTTGTTCTAAATCTCATATAAACTGCAGATTTAACTGAAATAAAAGTGCTGTTTGAGAGCTTTAAATTAATGTCCTCTTCATTCTCAGATGAACCAGGGTCTCTTGAAGTATTGATAATGTTAATTTTCTCATCTTCCCGCTACACTGGTTTAGCTCAGCGGTTACTTCTGCATACAAACCTACTTACTGGTTTCATTTCTCCAAACTCTCTGTGAGTTCAAACCTCGGGCTCTGTCCAGTGTTTTTCCTTAATCCTCCCCCAAATCATCTCTGTTTTCTTTAACCTTGTTAAATCTGCTCTAAAGCGGCCTCAGTTACACTGATGTGTGCATTAAACCGTTAAAACACTTCGTTTCTGAGACTCACAGCTTCACTGTTTTTAATGCAGCCTGCTGCCTCTGGACTTAAATCACCATCCTGAACTTCACTGACATACAATTCAGCTTTATTTCTTCAGCATCTGCAACACTTATTGTCCCAGAGAAGAAATATTATTGAATATTAGTCATATTAATAAAGATTAAATAGAGAAACATTGAAAAGTCAAAAATAAAACTTCTCTTAAAGATGGAAGAAAGCTTTAGCAGGACTTGGATCATCAGGAGGACCTTCCTGTTGAAGACCAGCCGGGCTGACAGACTCAACACCGACACAAACTCAACTATCTCCGCTGCTCTACTTTATCTGCGTAGTGATCTGTCGTTCGTGACTCGGACTCGGAAGTGATGAGTCGTCTCAGTGAGTGATTCGTTCATTTCCATGCAGTAGAACAACAGTTAGTTGTTCATATAGATCGTTCTTTCGTTCATTTGTTATGTAGCAGCTGCGGGTCTGTGGACTGAGAAATGAACGAGGACATGAATGATGTCTTATTTGTGATGTTCATTTATTTGTCAGTTATTCATTAAATCATAATAAAAATATAATAACAACATAATAATAGCACCGTTGCCTCACAGCTAGAAGGTTCCTGGCTCAAACCTCGGCAGGAGCCTTTCTGTGTGGAGTTTGTATGTTCTCCCCGAGCTTGCGTGGGTTTCCTCCGGGTACTCCGGGTACTTCCTCCCACAGTCCAAAGACATGCATGTTAGGTTAATTGGTGGTTCTAAATTGCCCGTAGGTGTGAATGGTTGTTTGTCTACATGTGGCCCTGCGATGGACTGGCGACCTGTCTAGGGTGGACCCCTGCCTTTCGCCCGTAGACGGCTGGGATAGGCTCCAGCAGATCCCCGTGAACCTTCGGAGGATGAAACGGGTATAGATAATGGATGGATGGATGGATTTAGTATACTCTCTCCCCTGCTCCTCTGAAGGATGATGGCCCTCTGATGATCCACAGTTGCTCTGTAGAGGCGTACCAAAGGATCTACAATCAGGTGGTTGAGGACATGCCAAGGTCTGTTTCAATCAAACGTCAGGACTTTTTTCATTTAAACAGTTCTCTCTTTGAAAAGAAAAAGACAGATGTACTTTAATTTTAATAATTGATAGTTGCGACCTCTTGTTTATTTGATTGGCTTTTCACAGGTACAAGAATGGTAATGTCCGTCCCTACAGCTTGGAGCTCAGCCGTTGCATCAAGCAGAAGCTCTGGGAGAGACTGAATCAGCCCGACACCAAATCATAAACCAGTGAAGACGGGCGCGTCCACATGGACGTGTCGTATGTGTTTGGAGTCTATCCTCCCCATAATGATGTGGACGTATCAGGAGAGCCACAACCAGAGAAGCCAAGAAGAAAAAGAGCAAAGAAACACCTAAAAAGACAAATAAGACACATGCTAAACATGATTGATCTGTAAATATTGTGAATTTTGAAATCTTTAACTTTTTTTTATTTTCCAGCTTGCTTTACAAGGTTCAGTAGTGAAATCAAATGACCTGAAAGAAAAAAAATGAAACTTAGTTTTTTAAATTCCTAGAGTATCAACATCCACCTGCAGAAGGTTCTCCTTTCTCCAGCTCCTCCAGAAATAATATCCAGCTGCAGACAAAACTCCTTTCATCTCCGTTATTTACATCCAGCTGCATCAGCTGCTGCAGAAATAAGAAATTATTCAGCTGCGTTAATTCTTCCTTCTTTACCTGCTGTACTACATCCAGGTGCAGACAAAACTCCACCTTCAAGTTCCACATACAGAGAAAAATGTATCCTCCATCCACTGACAACTTTTAAATTTTATATACAGAGAAAAAACATCCACTTCCATTTCCGCTCTGGTCATCCATCATCTATGTATATCTTGTCAAAGGTAGCTTTAAATCCATATCATAAGTTACACATATATCAATTAGACCTCAACCCACAGCCTCTTTTAAAAGACAAGAAGTCACCTGCAGTTTCTTACTAAAGCCTCAATATGTATTTGTCTTAAAATATAGATTATCTCTGGTGAAACACTTTCTCCTGGTTGTTAAAGTATGATGTAAAATGAGAATTTACTGTCCAAAATCCTGTCTCATTTTTCTTGTCTTGAATCTACAGGCTTTCATACGTGTGAAGATGAAACTACCAGGTTAAAAGCATCAGTTCACCTGCCTCCTCTGACATCCTCCACCTCGCTACCTTCAGCTAGCTACACCTCTAGTTCCTGCATTTATGATCCATCTACACCTTCTTACATCCACCACTTGTATTTTCTTGCAGAAATCTTCCAGATGCCACTTCAACTGTGGACTTTGTAGCTCTCGTGGAAGAGTCATCTCAGGTGTCTTGCTTTTAGCAAAAGCTTTCATTGTAAAGTCTTCTCTATTTTTTAATGCCATTGTGGTTTTCGTCAGCTCTGCTCAGGTGATGAATTTAGTGCTCAAATAATCTAATACTTTCCCCTCTTTTCAGACTTTATGCTGAAGTGCCAAAAATATGAACACACAAAAAAATGCTGGGTTGTTTCTGTAAACACATTGCTGGGTTGTTCATGCTGGGTCATAATTCTGGGTTGTTTGGGTTACTGTAAAACACTGTTGGGTTTTTTTATGCTGGGTAAAATTGGTTGTGAGGGTTAAATTAACGCTAAACACATGGTTGGGTTATTTTAACCAGATTTTAACCCAAAACCTGGGTCATTCATTTTCCCGCTCTTTTAACTTTCTGGATCTTTCTCTCAGAAGTGGCACATTCAGCAGGCACTCATTTCAACAAACTCTCCAATTATCTGACTGGTAGGTTAATTTATTTTTATCTATATTTTTAAGATTGTGGCAACAAAGTTATCCTAATATCATTTTACAATCTTGGATCATATGGGTTTTTAATGGTGTTTATTCTGTGACATTTATTCACAAAGTTGTAAGCTAGCATTTTTCCCCTAGATTCTAACTGTTAAGTTAGCTGACTAACCTTTTTGTTACATTAGTATTATGTTAGCTGCTTTAAATTTAGCAATTTAATGTGTTGTGGTCTCTTAGCTTTACCATTCAGCTGGCTTTTCTGTCTCATTGCACATTTATGTAGGCTATATCGTTCCAATTTTCCATTAGCTGGTTATTGGTAGGGATGCGCGCGATTAGTCGTCTAACCGATTAAACGTCCGCCCACTTACTAGTCGGCACCAGAAATATTAGGCGTTTAAACTAATTTGTGTTTTATTCATGTACAAGGCCGCTTAACTGTCATACAGCCACCCGCCACTAGTCGGGGCTACAGAGCCGTCAGACAGCAGCCCCCTCTCCGCGGCAACGCTCGAGTAGACTGGAGTTTTAAAACGGCACGGTGGGAAGATAGTCTCGCAAAACCAGCGCGGTTTGGCGGTACTTTAATCTAGAAAATGAAAACAAGGTAGTATGTAGACTGTGTCAGAAACAACTGGCATACAATCACTTGACTGGAGCAATGCGCAACCACATTCGACTCAAGCATTTGGATGTTAATCTGCACGAGACGACGGCTGCTGATGCTAGCGGTGCTAGCCACACTCAGGCCGATTTGACATTGTTTACCCGGAGACGTGTTCTCCCGTCCGGTCTGAGAGGATAACGCAGCTCATCAAGATAATGACTTCACAAGATATGCTTCCACTTAACTTTGTGGAAGGTAAAGCTAGACGGTGTTTTGTATCATGAAATGTGATTAACTACATTAGTCCGACTATGCTGATGTGAGATGTTACCTGCTGTATTATCAGGTCTGACTGATGAGTCACACTGATGAGTCAACCACAGGTTTGCCCAGCATGGCTGGCTTGACAGCACTCCAACGCCCCTGACTAGCCGCCTCTGTTGATAGGCTTGATAACTAATTTTTTATCCTTTTATCCTCCTAGGTCATATTTTTGCATTTTTTTATTGTTTACAATAATGTTATATTTTTGTTCATATTGCAACACTAAGTGACTGATGTATAATTCACAGGTTGGGACCAATATGGTGGAGTACTTGGCTTCCACCCACCCATCCTCACATGTCCTGTGCCTGGGAGATGAGATGCCAAGTGTTTTCCATCATGGCTGGGAATGCCATAGCTGTGGAGTCACTGTTGGAGGCAGTGGACCTGTGCTTTAAAATGTTTTATGTGTTTGATGTTGAATACACCAAACAGTGCCTCCCCACCTGGGAGTTTCTTCAGCACGCCATATACAAGATCGCTGGACATGAGTCTGCGTCCGTCCGCTTTTTGAGGCTGTGCTTTGCTTCGCAAGGTTCTGAAGCCTAGACTGTCTAATATGGGGAGGGGTGGTTGAGCGAGTGAATGATGTTGCTCCATTGTGTGTGTGTATGAAATGTTCCATTGCTTTTTGAAACTGTTCTGACTTAAACTTTAATATTTCTAAAGGTGTGTGTGTGTGAGTGTGTGAATTATTATTATATACTATTTGTGAAGCTGTTCAAACTGTATTTTTTCTAAAGGTGTTAAAAATCTGAGGACAAATGTTAATAAAAAAAATGTGACATATTTTTCTATAGTGTGTTTTCATAATGGGAAATCATTATAAATTACACAACAAAATACTAAAATTGTAGTTGTTTTCTAACCCTAACCATACAGTAATAAGATACTTTTTATTTATATAATTATTATAGCCTATTATTATTATTATTATTATTATTATTATTAATTATATAACGCAGGATACAACCCAGTGAATGGGTCATTTTAACCCAGCAATAAAGTTAATTTTACTCAGAGGTTGGGTCAAATGAATAACCCAACTTTCTGGGTTATATGGGACTACCCAGCACTTGGGTCAAACCAACCCAGCGCGTGTTCTGTCCCTATGTTGATCAGCAGTTGGGTTAAGGTTGGGTTATTTTTCAACCCAACAGTTTTTAGTGTGAAGCCTCAACTTCTTAGCCTTCCAACAAACATGATGACAGCTTCCATCTAACCCTGCTGATGGCCATCAAGCTTCCAGACCTCCAGTGTACAAAGACAGTCCTCTTACAGTCCAAAACAACGTGAGAAGAGTGCCAGTGAATCAGCCATAATGTGGGAATAATGACACCAACAACCTGTTCAGCTGTAAATCCATGACGTTCCTGTGTTCCAGACCTTCTTCATATGCTACCTCTGACATCTACCGTCTCATTTCCTTCCTTCACCCTCTATTCCAGCCTGAATGATTCAGTCCTCCACCTACAGCTTCTTCCATCCACTGTTTGTCTTTTATTGCAGACCACTGCTGCTCCACCTGGAGACTTTGGTTATCAACCTGTTGCAAGCTGCAGCCAGATTTCTCAGCACGTTTATTGTTGGTTATTTGTTGAAACATTTGTGGGTAAAACTCTTCCACTCAGCAGTTTGATTTTGGTACTACTTCCTTCATTCCTTTTCATAATTTTTTGTTTGGTCATCTGAACACTTTTTTCATATCCTTAACTGGGTTCAAATCTGCTGGGTTTTAGTCAGATGTCACAAACAGAGTAAAATGAAGAACATTTCACCAAGGAGCTCAGAGATCATCATGATGAAGATGTAAAGGTGAGAAACACCTTCCTGTTATTTCAACAGGAAGTGTATGAATTTTTATTAATGTTCTGATTCTAAATTAACCTACCTTTGGCTCACTGGAAGCTTTTTTTAAATGTACTTTTATGTCTAAATGTCACATATTTTCTTTGTGGTTTTTCTCCACATCCTCTTGGACTTGTTAGATATCCAGTTCAAGCCAAAGCTGATCCTTTCTCCACCACCCATGTCAATAGAAACACCACCTGCTCCAGTCTGGAAGTGCTTTACTTGCTGTACGAGCTTTCCTCATCATTCTACATTCAGTATTTCATGAACAAAGACCCATAATAAATGTCATTTTCATCACTTTGTGTGATTTTTTCCCCCCTTACTTATAATAGGAAGAAGCAAAGACGACTAAAGCTGTAATATTTTAACATTACAGAATGGACAAATATTTCACTGCTTGATCTAGTTTAGAATTGAAGGACACAATAATTCCTAAACATAAGATATTAAATTACAGACATCAGAGAAGGAAAATAACACACTATAAAGTTTTATATTTCTCTTCTGCAGGAAACAATAATCTACAAACCATTTAAAGTATGTATCTGTTTCCTGCCTTTACATACAACAATAACAAATTTAATGGCTACACAACTGTGGCTTACGTGTAGGGATGGGCGGATCGATACCAGAATATCGATGCTTTGATCCTGATGGTTCAGTTTTCAAGATCAGTTCTCCAACCATCGTGATGGTTCAGGTCTATTTCTCTATCTCTGTATTTGACTCACTCATTTACGAACAGGTGAAACCATAAGAAAAAAAAAATTAAGGGAAAAAAATTAGAGCAAATATTTTGACTTTCTAAGTCTCTTGCCTGTCAACAGTTCAGAATTTTAGTTTTAATATTGAAGAACAAACTATCATCCATTTTTTTTGAAAAGGGAACAACAAAATAGAGAAGTCTGTTTTTTATAGACCACGTAATATCCTAAAAGTAAGTTTTTATATACATTGTTGATGGAATTTCAACATAAAATGACAACCTATCTTCTTTTGTACACAACAAGAACAAAAAAAAAATATCGATACCAAGATTTTCAACCTAGTATTACTTGGTATCAGATCAAAGCAGAAATCACTGGTATTGCCCATACCTATGTGTCATTACGATTATAAAAATCAAACAACGTGGAATGTGTCATCCATCCATCCATTATCTAAGCCCACGTAATCCTATGCAGGGTCACGGGGATCTGCTGGAATCTATCCCAGCTCTCTTCAGGTCTAAAGGCAGGGGTCCACCTGGACAGGTTACCAGTCCATCGCAGGGCCACGTGTAGACGAACAACCACTCACAGTCACAATCACTCCTTTAGAACCACCAGTTAACCTGACATGCATGTCTTTGGACTGTGGGAGGAAGTACCCGGAGTACCCGGAGGAAACCCACACAAGCACGGGGAGAACAAGAAAGCTCCAAACAGAAGGGAGACTTTTATATTGAAAAAACTATGTCTCCGTGTTCTTTTATCTGGTGCCTAAATGACAAATCTAGAAGCAAAGATCAATCAAGAATTTATTACAATCATGTTTACAAAATTATAATGCCATGCAGAATATTTTAATCGGCCGATGATGCAATTGTCCACAACATCACCGAGATGCTGCCATGGACAAAATGCACCCTGCAAGTCTGTTTGTGCCTGTCTTTAAAGATCCAGAGGAAGGCGGACCCTGGTCTCCTGGGTTTTATGGCTCTTTGTCCAAATGGTCACAGTCCCAAAGTCCTGGTTAATAAACAAACTGGTTTTTCCGGGGGTTTTTCAAACTGTTTGATGGGGGTCTGCAGGATGTTACAGGAATTAAGTCATAAACCTGAGCTGAGAAACCCACAGCATTCCTTCATGCCAAGTTCCGATTATAACAAGTTAAAATCTACATGGTTCATTCTAAATCCT
>JAGFBZ010001681.1:0-49785 GCA_018398805.1 Hirundichthys speculiger
GTTTGAATTTTCTGTATCAGGCCACGGTTCTCAAAGGACACAAATGACAGAATTTTCCTTCAAAGGCTGTATCTCAGTTTTACCAGTTGTCCTTTATAAGTGCTGTAGTTGGTGTTTGTGAACGCTCATTTCCACATGTTGACCGACATGATTTATAGCTCTGTTTAGGGTGTGGTTCATAAACGGCACTTTTATTAAATTCAGTTTCAAACAGCTGTTGTGAATGTAGAGCAGCAATGACGTTCATGAACACATAAACGGCTACAAACAGGACTTATACCCGCCGTGAAGCCGGATCCATAGACGGCAGATATGAAACATCCAGCGTCTCAATTCTCAGTTGTCTCAACTCTCAACTCCCGCTGTGAGGGACGCCCGCAGCTTTGGAGAGCGTTCAACATCTCTGCACTTCCAAATGTTGACTCATATTTCTAAAAACGTGATTTATCCCTGATGTGAGTAGATCTGTCAACACCAGCGGGTGATGCTGAAACACCAACAACGACTGTTAATGAAGATTAAACTTAGTTTGAAAACAGCCGTCATGAATCCCGTTTTCCTGCTGAATATTGATCAACGCTCACGTTCACCAACTGCTGATTTTAAATATTAAGAGTTGGTCTTCTGCAGGAAGATGGTCTCCTCTAACACACCACTGCTGTTGAAATTTAGAGCCCTTTCTTTGTTCATTCATTACCATTAATTTATTCTTCACTGGCGTGATTTTAACAACAGCGTTCACCATGTTTTAGTTGGTAAAGTAATCCAGCCCCTTGTACCAGATGTAACCGGTTCCCAAATCTGGCTTCCAAACTATCACTGGAACTGCTTTGGTGGAAAAGCCCTACAGTTCATTCAGACCTAGACCACTTCTTTTTGGGGGTCTTGGTCTGATTGATTTGGTCTGCTCCTGAATGAAGAAACAAAGATGAAAAGAAACTCAAGTATATTTTAAAAAGGACTGAAGGCTTTTAGTGTGAAAGCAGTGTGAAATCATTTTCAGCTCTGTCAGTGTGACCCAGGTCATACTCTCTCAAAATGATCATCAGCGGTCATCAGAATGGTCAGTTTCATACAAAACCAGTAACTTCTCTGCTCCGTGCAGATGGTAACCCCACGTCACTCGCAGCGATGGTTCAATGCTGGTTTACAATACATATGCAGCATTTCACATCCTACTAGAGGAGATAAAACACTAAAGAGCTCCAGAAGAGGTCTAGATGTGAATTAACTGGCTTTCTGTCCTTTTAGTGAAAAAAGCATATGGAACCAAAACAGCATTTTTGCCTCCAACTAGAGGAAAGAAAAATAGTCATTTCTCTCCGGTGACCTGTGATAGTCCCATGAAAATGCTTCAGAATGAACATCAAATAAACTGTCTGAATCAGACAGCAGTTTCTTTTTTTCTACCCCTCTTCAAAAACCTTTGAAAGAGAAAGGTTAACCATTAATGCCGTGACCCCTTGTGAGCTGGTCCAGTCTCGGTTTTATGCTCGCTTTCATCTCTCTGCATTGTTTATGCCAAGTACTCTTTCACATACAAAGCTCTGTGGTTCTGTTTCAGAGCCGCTTTGGTCAGTTCCAGCGACTCGGAGCGACGTGCAACCTGCTTGGCTGGATTCGTGAGTGATGGACGAATGAACCTGAAGGTTTCGAGACCACAACTGTTGCACAGGAGTCTGCTCCTTTTAAAGACTTATATCTCTCCATGTCTTGTTCTTTCTAGAGTTATGTATTTAAAAAAGGGCGAGAGCCGCAAAACAAGACATATTTTCAGACTAATAGCTGACCCTTTCATCATATGTGGTTCAAATCTCTTTCAAAAAACGCTCTGAATCATTTCCAAACAGTCTCTGTGGGTCAATCTAATGTCGATGTATGAGTCGGAGCTGCTGGTGGTGTTTTATTTTAAAAAAAATCATCTGACTAACTAGACCATTTCTGCATCCGACTTTCTGCCAACTTGTTGTGCTTGTGTGTTAATTCATGCAGTCTACCAGCAGCCAAGCAACAAAATGGACTCGACCTCATCTCTGGCAGGTGTATCTGGGCATGTCTGGCTGTCTGGGTGTGTCTGTGTCTGGGTCACATTTGTCGTGACCATTCTCATTGTCTTGAATGGCGATGATTCCCAGCAGCTGGTGCAACGCTTCCGTTGCGCGACTTGAGCAGTTGAGGCTCCAGTTGTGGTTGAGGGTTATTTGGGGTGAAGGCACGAGTAAAGCTGTGTTTGAGCTACAGACATACTGGATCAGGGGTGGGCAACTCCAGTCCTCGAGGGCCACTGTCCTGCATGTCTTAGAAGTTTCTCTGCTTCAGCACACCTAATTTAAATGAATGGGTCGTTACTGCTCTTGTGCTGACCTGGATGACAAGCTGATGTTGATCCATTCAATGGAATCAGGTGTGTTCTGGCAGGAAAACATCTAAGACATGCAGGACAGTGGCCCTCGAGGACTGGAGTTGCCCACCCCTGTACTGGATAGTACCGTACTGGCCCGAATATAGGACGACTGAATATAAGACGACCCCTATTTTTCAGATATAATTTTGGGAAAATAAAAATATGTTGAAGACAAAAGTTTATTCATCAAACAACTTATTATTGTACAATTATTGTAGAAAAAACTCACACAGAGATAACATTCTGCTGTATTGTTAAAACATTTTAATGATTTTATCTTTTTATAGAAGTATGGTAACCATAGTTAAGGTAAAGTACGTGTCAGGCATTTGCACCTTAAGGAACAGTTTTTGTCTTATAATAAAGACTATTTGGCAGCAAGTTTTTCCTCATATTTTTAATATACTGCAGAGAGAAGCTGAAAGGGAAATTACAGTTTAACATGTGCTGTCCCTTCAACGCTAATGTGAACCCTGGTTGGTAAAGATTCTGAATTGGACACATAGTTTTATGACCCAATAAAATAATTGCTGTTTGTGGTGGTTTAGTATATGGGTGGTGGTAATCATTTTGACAAATAATTGCTCGCAGCAACATTGAAAAAAGAATTAAAAAAAGAACTAAAATTGAACAATGTAGTTAAATGGTGTGAACTCTTGTTTCCAAATTTTGAATATGAACTATGAACTTAACCTCGTTCATTTTAATTTCTGTGAACTATGAACTAGAAAGTTTGTCTAGTAAGTGAACTTGTCCAACACTGGTTTAATAACTGCATTAATGATGTCAATAACTGCATAACAATCAAAGTTGAGTAACATTCAATTTCGAGAACAATATTAACAATTCAGTCTGTAAAAAAACAAATTCTGGACTGCAACAAAACTTTCAAACCCATTTGCTCGAGTCGGTCGCCTGATCCTCCAGTTTCCATCATATACTGCTCTCGTTCACTGCACTGATGCTCGAGTCGCTTACTGTTTACTTAAGTGCGGCTCCATCTAGTGGCGCAGATGTGTAACAACAATAGAAAAGTCTAGACCTCGATTATATGATGACCCCCATTTTTGACAATCTGATTTCTAGAATAAAATATCTTCCTATATTGAGGCCAATACAGTTTGTTTGGGACTGATGACTCCTGACAGCGAACAGATGAGAGCATCCACATGTGATAAAGAGACATTTTTCTTGCGTGCACGTCTGGTTTTCACACACAGATTAAAATCCCCAATTTTGCTCAGTTTGACAAATGAAGGAGCGGGCCTGTAACGGCAGCGAGTCTCGCTTCCTCATTTAGATTGCTGGACCAACCTCTGTTTAATTGCTTTTGTGTCACATTTGTTTTCTTTCTGCTTCTGGACTTGAGAAAAGGATTTTCAAGCTTTGCTCGACTCATCACGTTTCTCAGTTTTAATATTCATTCAGCGAGATGGTCAAAGGTCAGAAAGATACACAGTGTTACGGTCAAAATGTAAAAGAAATAGATCATAAAGTAATGTTAAAGGCTTACAAGATTTATTTGAGGGAAAAATATGCGCAGTCAGTCTGACGGGGATACATTTGCTGAGCGTTTCTGCATAATAGATACGATTTATTCTAGCGTGCTGAGATTTGTTAGGAACTACACAAAAGAAATCGCTAAAGAACTAGAAGTGAGTAAGACTTGATTTTTCTTTTTTTTCCAAGTGAATGCTCAGTTACTGAGGTACCTTATATTTATTCATGAATCCATTCTGTCTGTTCATCCCTTATTTATGTATTTAGATTACTGAAAGCTAAAGAGGTGGCTGAAGCAGGAGTTCCCATGATTCTCTTTTGCTGAGTGTCCCATAAGCTTTGTGTCAACAAATATGGGGCTAGAAAATGCATCTCCATGTCTGGCCTCACTGTGAAGAACAGCCTGCGGGAAGATTTCAGAATTAAAGAGCACGGTCTTCTTTCTGAGTTCAAAGCTCTTGGTTCAACGAGGAAAAAAAAAAGGGGTTCAGTTGGGAGTCGTTAAACCTTTGAATTAGTTTGTTATGTTTAGATTCCATGACCCCTCCCAGTTTCTCCCTCGCTGATTTTCTTCTGTCTCTCACTAGTTGGCTCTTTCCTCACTTTTTATATTCATGTTTCTTTTTTTCTCTCCAGATGCATTGTTTTGCTTTATGTGATGTGCACGTCTCAATATGTTTTTTTTATCTCGGCTTCCTTTTTAATGTCAGAGTGAAGACCAGACTGGAATGAAGGCTCAGGCTGACGCTGTGCATGGCCGACTCTGTCAAGGACTCCATACGTGATCGGGTCACATGTAAAAAAAGGGGCTGAAATAGTGAACCGTGTTGTGGGCGGGGCTGTGAGGCTTCAGATAAATCTGACGGCCCAAGGGAGGGACGCGGAGAAACCACTAACAGGAAGGATGCATGTCCTCTGTCTGCAGTCATTACTGCGCTGTTGTGTTTTTTTTTTGCTACCTCAATCTCTTCATGATTCCAAAAGGAGGTCTTTGTGTTCATCTATTTTTCATGCTTCCTGTGTAGTTTTCGTGAGTGGAAAGGATTCGGTGGAAGCTCTCTGTGCCCCTTCTCGCCCTAAAAATAAAAAAACACCCTTAATATCAGCCACTACCTGCAAACCGCCATCTACTCATCTCCTCTGTCTTGTCCTGAGGACGAGTGTGTGCATGTAACGGTGTGTGAGCTGTTAGTCTCTGCAGCTTTGTGTGTGTTTCCATATCAGAAAAACAACTCATCTCCTTACTCATCTCCTCCTGGAACAAATGCTTCCTGAGTGAATTTTGCTTTCAGAGACACAATCTCTCCATCCAACAATAGTGCTCCTTTTTTTTTTTTTTTTTGTTTTTTTAGGAAACCTTCTTGCACAAACACGAGCGCACAAACATGAAATTTTCAGAGAACGGAAGCATTTCCGCCGGCCGTCTGCTTGTCCCAGTTAAGAGGACATGATGTTCACTGCTCTTCAACATGTCTGATGAGGGAAAAAAAAGAAAGGAAAGAAACATCGGTGTCATGTCAAGAGTGACATTAGCTGAGCGTTGGAGTAGAAGGAGGGCAAGAAATGGAAGCCGTTTGTGTGTCTGATGGTTGGGGGGGCTGGTGGGTGAGATTTTTCTGGGTGAGTGAGTTTTCTGTGTTTTTTTTCTCTTTGGGCAGAGCTGAGCATATGTCATCTGCTTGTGGATGTGTTGCTTGTGTATGTGTGTGTGTGTGAGGGGGGGGGACTGACTCCTTTTACAGATTTCACTGTTTTGTTCAGAACAATATAACTATCATCCTCGCTTCCCGTGTGTTCATATTTTCTTTTTTCTATTTCAGTAAAGAGAGATTCAGTGGCTCCAAATGCTTTAAAGATTATTCTAAAAGCAACCTGTATTCTAATAAAAGGAGATCTGTCTGCTTCCGAGGGCTGCAGTGGAAGCAGTCCTCGTCTCGGTGCTGGACGGTCCAGGTGAGACAGGCTGTCAAGCTGAAGAAGAAGTCCTGTCTGGGTTGGTTAGGTTGAGAATCCCCAGAACCAGCTGACAGGTACCGGCAGCTCGAAGAGGTTACGGCCTTGGCTGTTGTTGAGGCAAAAACACGGGTGTTGGAGGGGTTCAGTGAGGTCACGGAGAGTGACTAGAAGAATCTGACAAACAAGGGAAGTCATCACTGGCATCTGAACTAACTAAATAACTAACTATAAAGAGGATGTTCTCAACCCCAGCAACATGTCTTCCACAGAGGTAGCTGCGTCCATGGACTCTGGCATGGACTTTTTCTTAACCCGAGGTCGTTGAGTAGTTTAAAAATAAATGTGGTGAATAAGGTTCCGGACGTACCTTCAGGCTCTGGATGTTGTGCTCTGCAACATCCCGTGGACGTTGGGGGCGGTACCTCAGCAGTCCAGCGGTCCCACTTCTTAAAAAGTCCGAACTGCACTCTTTAATAAACTGCTAAGCCTCTCTTAAGAGATCTGTCCTCATCTGTGATACACTTACAGTATATTTACCGTATAATATGCATTTACAGTACATTTCTTAGCCCAGTGATGGACTGGTGACCTGTCCAGGGTGTACCCCACCGTTTGCCCACTAACGGCTCCAGTCCTCCCATAACTCCAAACAAGATGAGATAGGTATGCAAACACATTTATCCAGGGATGGATGGATGAATATAAAAGACAGAGTGGGAAAAAAAACAGTGTAAGAGCTAATTAAAGAAGAGCAGATGATTTAATACACATTAATAAAGAATTAAGCTCATGACAGGAGAGCCTTTGGTCATCCTCTGCTGGATCTTCCTGCCAGCAACCAGATTTTTTTTTATCTTAATATTATTCTTACATCAGTTACACATGTAATGCAATAATCCCTTGAGAACACTTGGAGTCTCAACCTGCCAACTTCACGATCACAAATTACTGTGAATTCACCTATTGAGCTAATTAGCGATCTCATTACGCCAGAAAGCTCCAGTCCTCTACTACTCACGCTGCAACAGCAGAGGGCTTGTTTTTCCTCTGGTGTTACTAAGTACTTGTTCAAGTGTGTTACAGCAGGAAAAGCAGTTTCTAATCTTACTTTAATACATGCAACAGCCGTCACTGCGATGTCCTGGAAGTTTTTATTTTTTTACCGGCGGCCGCAGCTTATATGTGTGTTCGTGTTTTTTTGACGTGTTCTATGAAATATTAACATCGCTGCTCAGACCTCATTTCCCACACCTGTAGACAAATGGATTTAGAGAAATAACTCACCGATACAGCCCCTGCTTCACACTCCAGCTCTAAGTAGGTACTGTATTTGATCAGATCTGTGTTTTGTAAGACACTGGTCTTGTTCCTCTGTTTTTAGCTGGTCGGACAGGGGAAGAGGGTGGAGGGGAATTCACACATTCGGACTGTCTCCAAAATGTGACACACAAATCGGTGCGTCGTAAAATGTGAGATGTTTTGTAAAGAAAAGCCTCAATATGAGACTAAACCCCAACCATTTTTTTTAACCTCTAAACCGAATCACATACATTAATTTTTAATCTAGTCACATGATTTCAGTTCTGACCCTAACCATTCAAGAATGGTGAAGTGTTTGATGGGTGTTGGTTGAGTGGTCTCTTGGATGGAGGTTTACTTTCATCCGTCTGCTCAGCTCCTCCCTAAAAGCTTCAACAACTGGCAAACATCAACGTTGTCATGTACTAAGCATGTGGTCACGCATGAAGCACGATGTCACATGTGAACATCATCACGTAGTGAGAAAGTGTGAAAAGGCTGAAAATACGAGTCGCTGAGTCACAGCAGAGTAGCAGCACGGTGACATAGCATCGGTAGCAGTGATCTAAGCTGTGTCTCCACACTTTCCAGATGGAGCAGGAGACAAGAAACATAGTAAATGTACAGTTTTTGAGCCCCATGGTGTGAGATCAAGTTGGCCAATCTTATAGTCATTCGTAGTGGTGAACTGGCACTTTGGACCCTCAAGGTCACGGAGACCTGGGGCCCAATCTTCCACCAGATCTCCTAAAGCTGCTATTAAGGGATAGCGGGTACCAAGAGGGGCTATCCCACCTGTGCTACCTGCTACATTATGCATAGGAGTGGTTAGGGTGTTTCACCTGTTAAACCAATCAGTGCCTCAGTAGCCATTGCCTTTAAGAGCAGGTTGCGCTACCCACAAACTGCTATGGAGCGTCTTTTCATCCAGATCGGAGCAGCTCTCATGGGCAGCTCGTCTGGGACTCTGCTGTAGAGCTTCCTCCTCTTCCTTCCTCCTCTGCACTGATATATACCATAAAATATTTTTACACAGACAATTCCTATTGACTACCTGAAAGTCTCATATAGTCGGTGCACTCCCAGTAAATACACTCTGGTCGTCTATGGTTTAACTGGTGAGCAAGCCGTTTAAGATGATCTCTGCCATTTTCTCAGGGGTTCAACTGAGGCGAAATCACGCTTTTTATACAAGCGTTAATTCGAGAGGTAGAGCCGTTTGTGCACGTCCACATGTGACCAGGTGGACGCACATTGATGCCATTTGGACGTGCTCTTGTACGGGCCGATATGCAGGTTGCGGGTAGCGGGTGGTCTGACCACCTGCATTGCCTGCTGAGGTGTAGGTCTGACCACTTTTGTATGCAAATGGTGAATAAATTCACTGTATTCCAGTCAATAGCCAAGTCTTGTTATTTTAAGTTCATTCTCAGTCTTACTCAGAGTCCTTTAGTCTTCTAGCGGTTGAAACAGAGATAATAAAATCTGCCACAACACCAGTGCTATCAGATGACTATTTCATTTCAAATGAAGGTGTTTTCCCAAACCTAAACTAGTATCCCTGGTGCCCTAACCTAAGTGAACGGTGAAAGGAAAATTTAGAATATGGAAAGCAAGGACAAGAATCCAATGCAGGACTTGAATTCTTATCTTGGTAAAAGTTTTGTATTTATTCCTCCACTGCCTATCCAACCTCAAAACATTGTCAACTTTGACATTCAAACATCTTCACTGAGTAAGAGAGCGATGCACACTGCTGTGAAGTGACTGTGAAGGAGTAACGAGTGGATTAAATTGTGATGCCATTGGCATCAAGTGACCGAACGTCAGTATGTGATGAGATGGGAATAAGAATGCACTGGCTAATAACAAGATGAACTAGAAAAGCACGCGGAGAGCACAGACCTCCGCCAAGCACAACAATTCCCCCATATAGCGATTTACATACTGTGATAAAATCCATGTTATGCATCAGATCCAGATCAGCCTTTGACTCAGGGATTGACAATGGGAACCTCTATCAAATTTCAAATTTCATGAGTTTTGAGCAATAATTAACGGAGATATTGAGAAACAAAATTTTTGGCCCCATTGACCGCAATTTTAACGAAAAATTGAAAGTGATCCAGAATCCAGGATTTCATCCAGATCAGACCCAAAATGAAATCAGTTCTTCCTTTTCACATTTCTGACAACTACTGAACATTTAATCAAAATCCATCTATAACTTTTTGAGTTATCTTGTACACAGACAGACAGACAGATAAACGCCGGCACAAACATACCCTCCTTAATGGAGGGTAATAAATAAATAGTTAAATCTGGAGTTATGAACATCAGTTACTCAAAAAAAAAAAATTCTCCTTTATCACTCTAATGTTGGTGGTGAAGATGTTCATTGAGTCCAAAAAAACATATTGATTTGTATACATCTTACACTAATTTAAACACTTACTGATCCTTCTTCTTTGTATTTACTTTGTTTCACTACGAATTGAAACCTTTTTTAATGTCTTGTCAAGATGGAACAAAAAATTGACCGACGTGAAAGCATCTGTAACATCCACTCGATACAGAATTGTTTAAATTGTGTAATTTTAGTACCATATGATGATCAAATGGGCTGAGGGGATGTGGGAGTTCTGACAAGTCAATCATGTATGATTTTCCATAGAGCTCTCAGGTTCCCACTCACATCTAATTTCAAAAAACAAATAAATCAATAGTCTGACAGATTGCTTTTCTATTCCTTAATCATCCATTTTTTTTTCTTTTACATAAAAAAAAAGCTATGTTCTGTGTACGAGGCTTCCTACAGAGCCGATCTGGTCATGGCGCCACAGTGCTGGCAGAGCTGCTCCACAGGTCACGCCTTGTCTCTTCTTGTCAGTGCTTACA
This sequence comes from Hirundichthys speculiger, assembly GCA_018398805.1. NCBI lineage: Eukaryota > Metazoa > Chordata > Actinopteri > Beloniformes > Exocoetidae > Hirundichthys > Hirundichthys speculiger. The sequence continues at coordinate 10,058 of JAGFBZ010001681.1, forward strand.
GGTAACACCTTGTAATGTATCCCTCCCATCACTGTAACCCAATGGCCTGGGGTTTTGGCACAAGTTCAGATCAGTGTGTGCAGCAGTGCAAGGGCCAGCCTCCCTCCTAATTGAATTATCAGAGTGCAAAAACAGGCATCAGACAGGATTCGCGTCAGACCTTCCCCTCAGCATCCCGCCAGTCAGACAGACAGCTTCAGGTTATTTAGAGAAAATCAGATGTGATGTGAGTGGACTCTTACTGATCCATCGACAGGAATGAGTGTCGTGTTTTATTTTATTCTATTTTTATGTGTGTTTGTGTGTGTATATGCACACGCACACAAACATATATATATGGAATCCAAGCCTTTCCTCTTCCATTCAAGAGTGTGTGCACTCAGGAGCTCCAAAGCACATGTGCTAATTTCCATGTCAGGAAAGTTTGATTGAACAAGAGCCCTTTTGCCGGGGGGTCGAAGCAGTCACACGCTGCAGCCACATAAGAGAAGATAAAAAAAGAAGACTTATTATGTCTCTTATTTTCCCTCTCCTCTGTGTTCATTCTTGCCTTTCTCTGCTTTGCTTTCTCTGCCTTCAAGCGCTTTTCTTTTTCCACCTCCCTAACTGGATATCCTCTAAGCTTTAACAGTATTTTTTTTCTACAATTATCAGTTTACTGTTTCATGTTTGAATCTTTGTAAATCAGATAGCTTTTTGTGAAAACTGAAGTGTTTGGATATCATCCCGCATAAATATCTGTGCGTGCTTGCATGTGTGCGTGTACTGAAGACCATCTGGCCATGGACAGACCTGACTGTGGATACAATCGCAACAGATTAGAATGAGGTGGAGGGGGAAGCTCCTTTTCTCTCCTTCATTTAACTCATCCCTCCTCGTCTCCCTTGCTTCATTTAACCTGCTCCACTTCTTCACTTTAAGGATGTGTGTGTATCCTTGTTTTTGTGAACACATTGGGACATTATAAACCCTGACCTTGCTGGGACCAGTCGTCCTTGTGGGGACCAAAGACCAGTCCAGGGGCAGGGGTCCTCAGAATAAGGCATCAATGGACATTAAAGAACATTCAGGCATAAATGAGGATCAGGCATGAATGAGTAATGCTTAGTGTTTGGGCTAGGGTTTGGGTGAGGCTACACACAATGGATGGCATTTAATGCAATTTCCTGATACAGATGGTTAAAATCGTATGAATTTGTGTGTGTTTGTGGCTGAGTGTTTTTGTTTCAAGCTCTTGGCTTGTTGGGTAAAATAGGGACTCAGAGAAGTCTAAAAAAATGCCATGTGTCAGGGGTTATGTTGACCTGCTGCTGATTGGATATGCTGTTCGCAGGAGATGATGTTGTTCAGCCATCTCAGTGTCCTATGGGAGTACGAGTCTCTTCTCATATAATCATCATTGCATTGAATGCAAACAGCAAACAGAAACCAGCAACCCCCTCAACTCCTCCAATGCTGATTTCACCATTTCAGTTACTTTTTCCACTTATTCTTTGTCACCTTCTTCTTACTTTTAATTTATTGGCAGCTGGCAAACAGCAAAAGTGATGCACTACCACCACCCAGGTGGTATGAAGTGGCAGTTTGCTTAGTCAGTAGATCCTATCGGGTCCGTCACTAGTCACTCTTACACAGCGATCATGCTATAAAGACTGGAGGGCTCCTCTTCATCCGCCTCCCTTCTCCAGCTGTGCATTCACACTGATCCCTCCAAACAGCCAATATTCCCTCTCCAGTGTGTGCTTTCACAAAGCATTACAGCATTACACAATCCATTACAGCATTCCAGGAAGGAGAAACCAACCAGTTTCAGCAGGTGCAGGCTCCTCCATGTTGCAAAGCACGGTTGGGCTCGTCGTAAGTGCCCCAAGTCCAGTTGTCCAATTGACGAAGTTTGTAATACAGCCAGTCCTGCTGGTTTCTGCCTCTCAGCTGCAATCAAAACCCAGTGGCATTTTCACCGCTGCATCTTCAGCTTGCTTGTTTGGTGCAGAAACAAGACTGGCTGTGTGAAAGGGGCTACTGTAAAATTCCAGATGATGGCTGAAAGGACCAAGGAGGAGGTCAGCCCTGTTACAGTTCCAGTCTTCTAGGTTTTGCCCCGGACACCTGAGGCAGAATGTAATTTCTGGGTCCCAGTGAGGTTAAATCAAAGGTGTGATTGGAAATTAAGTTAGGGTCGAGGTTAGGTTTAAACTTTTAATGGTAAGGCTTTGGGTTAGATTTTGCTGTTTGCTGGACACAATGAATGGAAGTCAAGGTGAAGTCCTTAACGAGACTTGACATGACAATAGCTGCTTCATATACTGAGAGTGTCTGGGTGTGTATTACCAATTAGTGGGACCTAAATGTGTTTATACTGCCACATTGTGGGTAATTCCTCATGGGGATAAAAGCAGGTCCCCATCCTGTGGGCTTAATGTTACGTTTAATGGTAAAGTTGTACGGATAGATTAAGGTCAGGCTAAATTTTGAAACCTCAAATCAATGCAATACCCTCTTAGGTCACTTCAACATGACTGTGTTTGCATACGTGCTTCCTTGCTCTCCAGCTCCAGCTTCCTTCTGAAATATCAGTGTATCTTGTATCGTTCATTAAATGAGAACAAGTAACCTGCTGGCCGTTGCCTGGACACGTTCAGCTTCTGAGGCAGGTAGTTGACACCACAACTAACCCACTGAATGTTAATCTCCACCGCATCAATCATGGCATGTAACTCTCTAACAGATTAGAAAAGATTAAAAAGGGCCAATGGGGGGAAAAAAAAGGGAAAAAAAAACAGTGTCAGTTCAGGCCAAAGCACTCAAGCAAACAGCCATGGGAGGCGAGGGGGGGGGGGGAGGGCCCACATACAAATGCTGGTGCTGAGAGAATGAGGGAAAGAGGCAAGAAAATATGTGTTTGGATTCCCCTCATCTCTTCATCTGCTCCAGTCTGTTTGATGCTCATTCACCACGAGTGGCTGTGACCCCTTCTTTTGGCATGCAGTGAGAGTAAACTGCATCACTGAGTGAGTGTTTGAATGTATGTGTGTGTGTGTATGTGTGTGTGTACATGGGTGGGTGGATGTATGCTCATATGCATTATAGCTCAATGGGTCTGTACTCCTTTGTATGTGTGACTGTGTTTGTACAAAATTGGCTCTGCGTGAATGGAACTAAATAGGAGTCACCCAGAGAATGATTTGAGGTAGTTTGTCACATGTGTCTGAAGCTCCACAGTGACGTCGTCGCTGCAGAGCCGTTCTGTCTCCTTTGAGGGGGCGGGCCACGAGGACCGAACGTGTCTCACTGGCACACTGACTCCCATTTGTTAAAATGTGTATTCACCAGAGGAGGCAGTCCACTTGAGGCAAAATGAAAAGACACTATATACCCATCTTGATGGGATGCCGTGGTGAGAGGAGTGGAGTTTTTTTCCTCCCTTTCTTCTCTTGGAACACTGGGAACTCTTACATGTTTAATTCAGGAAATGTTTGTGTACTGATGCAGCGCCACGTTGCAGAGATATGTCATGTAATTTATTCCCTACAGTCCTGTTCATAGCAGTGTCCGTGCAGGGTCTAAGGCTTCAATAGACTGCATTTTGGAAGTTTTTAAATAGCAATTCAGTCCATCCACTTAAATGAAACAGTAACTCATAAAAATGTTCAAAACATATCCTTAATTACCGCCAAGGTGGAGGTTTTAGCAAAAAAAGTGGGCTTGCTTGTCAAATGCCAAACCAATCAGTGAGCATCTCTTCAGAACCAGTAAACTGAGCCTCGTCCAACTGGAATCACAGGCAGTATAAAGAGAACTGGACAAACACTTCTGTGGGATCACTCAGAGGTTTCTGGAGACATTTTTAACACAATGTATGACACCATTCGCAGGATCCAACTCCACCCAACCCCCAGGTGATCCGAAAATGAGCAAAGGGTGAGTTTCAGGCAAGCTCCGTCTGAGCTGCTGTTGGTCCAGCTGGCTGGAACCTTCCAGACCAGTGATGCCCAACCCAGGTCCTTAAGAGCCACAAACTTTTATGTCTTTGATGTTTCCCTGCTTCAATACACCTGATTCACATGAATGGGTTGTTAACAGAGTTGTGCAGACCTGAATGACAAGATGATGACGATCCATTCATTTGAATCAGGTGCGCTGAAGCTGAGAAACATCTAAGACATGTGATAAACACAAGGCCCGTGGGCCAAATGTGGCCCAGCACGTCATTTTATGTGGCCTTCGAAGGCTTGTGCATTATTGTCTAAAATTTTAAACCAATATTTTAAGACTTAAAATAAGCTTTAAAGCGCATATTGACAATAAACTACATCTCCCATAATGCATTTCGTCGTTACCCACAACGATAACGGTATCTTACCATGAGCAAGACATCTAGACAATTTTCAGAACTGATGGACTTAAGAAAAACCTCTACAAACTAACCCCAACATGTCCAAAAAAAAAAAAAATTGATGCACAAGGAATGCAGTTGTATGAACAATGGGAAAACTAATACAAGTTTGTACCTCAAGGTGAAAAAACAGTATGTCTTGTGTTATGAGGTGGTGTCAGTCGTGAGCTAAGTATGCTAAATTTAGCCTACAAGAAAAACAAAGAATAATAATTAATACATAATTGTTAATACAATAATGTTACAACAAACTACATACTGTCCTTCAAAGTGATAAAAATCATGCTCTGTTAAGTCTCTATTCACAGCTCAGAGGTAAAGTACCTAAGCAGATCAAATTGTAGCACCAAGCCATTTGACATCACAGGCTTCAGTGTAGCCATCTCTCATAAAACCAGACCCCTAATTATGTCAATTGGTGGTTAAATCAAATTTTAATTGATTCAGCACATAAGGATTCACTCCATGTGAACTGCTGTCATGGGTGTCATGGTTTGGCATACAACCTTTTTAAAAGGCAGAGGGTTCCTTGCAAACCATGGAGAGGTGGATGCTTTTCTACCTAAAGACACGTCATCTCATCACCGGAGAAGAACCAAACAAAAAGTGAATTATAGCAAAAGACAATAGTGCAAAATAAAATCACTAGGAAAAAAAAATCTTGAGGTATTTCTCCAAACAAATGTCCTTTAATACAAGGAGAAAGCTGCAGTTTCCTGTGCAGTAATGTGCTGATTGCACAACCTACACAATCAGAAGCGTGCTGTACTTATCTACTCAAACATACTTTGAAATTAAAGAGTGCTCTCTTTTACTCTTTGAGCTGGAAAATTCACCCACAGAAAAAATCCACCTTGAATCATTAATCTTTCAGATTGCATAGATCTCGCAAGGACAACAAGCCTTTTTTGAAGCAAAAGTACTCAAAGGCTTTCTTTATTTTTTAAGCTACAACAGGCATATTGCATGCAGACCTTGATAACAAAACAAAAATGTAATTGAACTTCAAATGAATCAGTAGGGTTGCTTGATTAAACCCTATAAAGACATCAGCTACCACAGATGTGCAGATTTGTCCATAAAACTGCTTCTTAACAGAAGTAGATAAAATTACAAATGTGGTTGGCTTTTGTTTGCTTTCAAGCTTGCCTCTGGCAAAATGAGAGTGAACAACACTGTGAAAGCACTGATTTAATGAGAAAATAACATACTGGGGCCATGTGAGTTTGCAGACTTTGAACGCAGATTTTTGACTTTGCAGCTTTCTTACTGAGTTGTTTGCAAGAGTTCACAGAGGAAGTGAATCTGAGTACTGGTTGATGTGTCCCGCCGGTTTCCTGACAGGCCGCCGGTCGGGCGTGTACCCCCCCTCTCAGTGGCCTGACTACATGTTGGAGACAGAAGGACCTCATTCATGAAGACATGTCATTTTTCATTTTCAACTGCAAAATATTTGATCAATAGTGACAAACTGAACTCAAGCTGTTTTATCAGGAGGGCTGGTGATTCCTACAGTTTGCTTATTTTAGAAGAATTCCTGTGCGTTGATGATAACAGCTGATTATCCTGGATCAGTTGGTTTAGATTAGATTAGATGTACTTTATTCATCCCACAAGGGGGGAATTCATGTAGTACAGTACACCCTCATTATTCGTGGGGCTTACGTTCCTTCCTCCCCCCCGCGAATCCCAAAAATCTGCAAATTATTGATGCAGTTTTAAAAGGCCTATGTATGATATTATATATGCTAAAATACGCTTCCCAACCACATTCTAAAGACATTTTTACTCATTAATACAGTAATAATAAAGTAATAGTAAATCAAAAATATTTTAATTTTGTAGCGTGATAGCATTTATTAATAAGAATATATATATATATATATATATATATACACATGGTTCGCCAATGGTGAACCACGAATAGGCGAGGGAGTACTGTATGTCACATGGCGCTTCAGCTGTTGCACTGGGTGGAATGTAAACATGTATTCTTATTAAATGATTGAATTCTCCTTGTAGATAATATGGTTGCAATCCAACTGCCAATAACTTAGTATCTGGATAACACATCTGCTCCTTGACATGTCCAGGATTACACCATCTCTGGTTCAATAATGAAGCCAGTCCCCCTCCTTTCTTCTTGCCACTAGCTTTAGCATCTCTGTCTGAGCGTATGAGGGTGAATCCAGGTAGATCCACAATGGAGTCTGAGATGTTTTGATTCAACCAGGTTTCAGCAAAAACATATAAGGTTGCACTTGTGGTAGACTTTATGACTAGGGTGTTGCTGTAATTGTCGGCCTGATAGTTCAGCTATCTAAAACATATATCGCTTTGACGGAGTTTTAAAATCACGCTGATGTGAGCTAACGCTAATGTGAGAAAGCCAGCAGGAAAGAATTCACTAGGACTTACACACATCAGCAAGGCTTATGAAAAATCCAAGAAATTTGCCAAAGATGACCCACGGCCAAAGATGAAATGGGTAGAAGGTATGTATGAATCTAACTTCTGTCAGTGCGTTAATTTTCCATGTATTTATTTTTTTGTAAACTTCTGGAATGCACTTTTTCAGTTTGTTATTCTGGTGCATGTATTTCCATCAGTCCAAGGAGCCTTTATTTTTTTATATCAGTAAGTAATAAACCTTATTTAAATTGATGTGAGATATCAAATAGGCTTGTTTGATAGCTTTACGAAAATGTTTGAGAGGTTTGCCAATAGTTTTTCATTGGAAAAAATAAATATCTGTTCATTTAAAGAGTCAAAACTATTTTTGGTTTTGTTCATAGTATTGATGTAATGATCTTAGGTATATGTGTGTGTTATCGGTTATCGGTATCAGCATCGGCCTTTAGGAGCTGAAAGTTATCGGTTATTGGTATCGGTTTTAAAAAACAGTTATTGTGCATCCCTAATTCTCACTCTTAACCAGTATCTCCAGTTCATCACTCTTGTTGGTCAAGGAGTTGACTGATGGCAGAAAGGGCTTTTATCTCTATTTCCTAGCTTTCACCAACACGGCAACCACAAAAACTTCTCTTAATCTCAGTTGACACACGATGACATACTCCAGATTTGCTCCGTTTCAATGAAAGAAGCTCTTCTCTTGAATAAACTCACAGTAATATCCATCAGTACTTGATTAAAAAAACTGACAAAAAAAACAAAAATAAAAATAGAGTCAAGCTGCCAACTTCAGCTGGTGCATTCTGGGGAAAAAAAAAAGTTAGTTTGGGTACTAACTGACAGAATCTAATGTGTGGAAACCATTTAAACTGACTTGAGTTTCCACTAGTCAACAACCCATGATAAACAATAAAATATTCTCATCTACTCTTAATGTACCACCCTGTGGTCATTTAACCTTCTGAAGACCAGAGGGTTAGAGATCATGTGGGGATAGAATGTAGAATGCAAATTAATATATAAAAGCCAGTGATTCACTTATTTTGTGTTTAATTTATTGAAGACAGTATATCTCTAAGGTATCTCTCAGGCTTATGAAATGCTTCCTTGACTTCATTTCACTTGTTAATATAGATTTCAGGCCTACAAGTTGGAGCAGTAAAGTTTTTACTAATTTGCTCTGTCGGCATTCCTTTCTCACAACCTGTAAAAAGGCGTTCTGACATTGAGGGTAACAAACGAAGCATTTCTGGTGTTATTTTTGTTCCATTCTTTAATTATCCAGCAGGCCAGTACCTGTACCCTTCTCCTCCTCAGTCACGCCTTTGTAATATGTGCAGAATGTGATTCTGCAATGTCTTGTTAAAAAATGTATGGATGTTCCTGGAAGAAATGTCATCCTGAAGGAAGCAAATGTTGCTCTAAAATCTCAGAGGACTTCTCAGCATTAAAACTGCTATCACAGAAGTGTGAATGACCTTTGCCAAAAACACTGACACTGACTCTTGCTTTTGGACCTTGTGCTCATAACAAACAGTCCCGATGGATCTGTTCCTCTTTGGGATGGACCGCATGCCTTCCACGTTCTTTGAAAACCACATCTGTAATGCTGACGAAAATGCTTTCGCAGAGAAGTTGACGCTGCCTCTGGACAAGAGTGGTATTGGTGAATTCAGCTTCATATTCTTGGACTTCAGAAAGGTTCTCCAATGAAATCACCCGACTTCGAAGATATAACAGCTAAGGATGAATAAGGGTTCTTGTTGCTGTGCCATCTTACTCATCGGAGAGCATGGCTTATGGGATTTCATTCTGAAATTCCTTGAATCTTTTCATGATATTGTCCGCAGTGAGGAGAGAAATATTAAAGTCCTTTCCAGCCTTTCCTGGAGGAACACTGTTTTCAAGCACTACCATTATTCTCTTGCACTTTTGTCGACAAACTACAGATTCTTTGTCTCCTTTTGCTTCTCAAAGACCTTTTGTATTTAAGAGTCTTGATCATGGTTGCGGGCAGCACGGTGGCTGGATTGAATCTTGGGGCCTTTCTGTGTGGAGTTTGCATGTTCTCTCCGTGCTTGCGTGGGTTTCCTCCGGGTACTCCTGCTTCCTCCCACAGTCCAAAGACATGCATGTTAGGTTAATTGATAATTCTAAATTGCCCGTAGGAGTGAATGTGAGTGTGAATGGTTGTTTGTCTCTATGTGTGGCCCTGCGATGGACTGGCGACCTGTCCAGGGTGTACCCCTGCCTTTCGCTCGTAGACGGCTGGGATAGGCTCCAGCAGATCCCCGTGACCCTTCATGGATGAAACGGGTATAGAAAATGGATGGATGGATGGATCATGGTTGCCTGTTGACATCACTTGTTCTCAACACTACCCACTATTTTAACCTTAATCCGAGCTTTAAATGTCTCTTTCCTTTTTCTGGAATGCCCTGCAGGCCCGAAATGCAAAACTGGATAAATATTTAAATATATTTCTGAACAATTTGCATTTTCCTAATGTCCTAACTTTTTCGTGTTGCAGTATAACTGAACAAGTTAAGATTTTTTTTAAATTGGAGTGAAAGTGCCAATGATCAAACTCACAAAAAAAGACAAGAGACCAAGTGTGATGACAGAGCTAAAAATATAAGACAAAGCTGTTATCAAGTCTACTTTTTTGTCTTAAAGGTGGAGTAGGTGTTGTTTGAAAAACGGTTCCAGCAATCCAACTCAAGTGAGATTTTGAAAATATACACTCCCTCCCTCCTCCCAAAGGCTCCGCCTCCTCCTCTTCAGCTCACCCCTCGAAACCACGCCTTCACATGATTCACGACTGCATGAACCATAGGGAGGGAGGGAGGGAGGGGTGATATTTGATGGACGTATTAGGCAGCCAATCAAAATAGTGATGATCACTTTTTTGATTGGTCAGAGTTTTTCTCTGATTATACCTTCTAGACTGGACCAAAATGTTTAGTTTTTTTTGCAAACATTTTATTTCAGTGGGTGCAATGGAAATGTGAAAAGGTTTTCAGGCAATATTGTAAAAAGTGTTGCAAAAAAACAACACCCACCCCACCTTTAATGCCTTAAATGTCACTGAATAATTTATACCTCTCTGATTTGGCTCAATAATATTCTTTCTTGTTATGCCTAAGTCATTTTCACCAGTCAGACGTAATTAATATAAAACACCCTCTACAGAGCTGTAGATAGCACTGTACAGTGACTCAATGTGATGGGAGTGCTGAACAGGCAGTGCGCCTCTGACGGCCTCAACAAATACCCACATCGCCACCCAATGGCTATTAAAGGTAATGCAAGGTTAAAAAATGGCAGCAAAAGTGGCATTAGCAGGTGCTTTATTGCAGGTTAGTGCTGACCTTGTGTGTGTCATTGTATAATGTAAACATCCATCCAGGTATTCAGCACAAATATACACACAAGTGCACAAACAAACATCAAACAGACAATCACAGAGACACATTTTCATAGAAAAGCAAGTCAGCACACACAGAGAGAAATGCTTAAACCAAGGGGAGTCATGGGACTCATCTACCAACTAAGCAACCCAATAATAGGTTCTTGTTCGTGGACTCATAAAGCTGGCAGTTGCTCATGAGCATACAGTTGTTTATGCGTTCGAAAAGAAAAAGAACAAGGTTAAACAAGGACAAAAGGCTGTGGTGGGATGTGGTTGCTGCTCAGCTGCCAAGAAGGGGGACATGGTCACAGTCGCTCCACATCATTTATCTGTCTCTCTGTTTAGTAGTAGCACAAGGGGACCAGACGGAGGCGAGACTTTTGCTGAAAAGCGGATTTACTGCCGATATAAAAATAAAAACAACACTCTGAACTCGTGCCCATGCATATTGTTGGCATTGCAGGATTCTAGCTGCTCAACAATCCTGGACCTTCGTTGCTGGATTTTTCATTTTATGATACCCCTAATGTTTTCTGTTGATGAAAAGTCTGAACTGCAGGAAGTCTGGGTCAGCACCTGGACTCTTCTCCTGTGAAGCCATGCAGTTGTGATGGGGGCAACATGTGGCTGAGCATTGTCTTGCTGAAATGCAATGTGCAAGGCCTTCCCTGAAGGAGAAGTGAATGTCTGGATGGGTGCATCTCATTGTCGTCTTCTGCATTGATGGAGCCTTTCCAGATGTGTGAGCTAGACACGCCTTAGGTACTAATGCAGCTCTATATCATCAGAGATGCAGGCTTTTTAACTCTGCTGATAACAAGCTGGACGGTCCATGAGATGCTCTGCCTCTCTGAAATGATCCCTTTATACCCAGTTATGTTACTGACCTGTTACCAATTAAGCTAACGAGCTGTCAAATGCTCTTCCATTTATGTTTAATTTGCACCAATTACTTTTCCAGCCTTTTGTTGTCCCTGTTCCAACTCTTTTTGAGCTGCGTTGCTGCCATCAAAGTTAAAATGAACTAATATTTTCCTTGAAATAGCAAAATCTACAACCTGTCCAGGGTGGACCCCTGCCTTTTACCCGAAGAGAGCTGGGATAGACTCCAGCAGATCCCCGTGACCCTGCAGAGGATTAAACAGGCATAGATGATGGATGGATGAATGGATGGATGGATGGCAAAATGTTTCAGTTTCATCTCTGATGGTATGGGTGTGCAGTGATGTTAATGGGCAGTTTGCACATCTGGAAGGGGAAAATGAGTCCTAAAAGATATACACAGGTTGAAGAGCAAGCTATGCTCCAATGCAAATGTCTTTTCAGGGAAGGCCTTGCATCTTTTAGCAAGACAATACCACACTGCATCAGACATGTGGTTTCATTGTAAAAGAGTTTAGGTGCTGAACCATCCAAATGAAAGCATTTGTGTAGCTCCCATCAAAGTTAAGATGAGCTTATGTCTGTTTCAACATATGATATATTCTTTATGTTCCATGGGGAACAAAATATGGGTTCATGAGATTTGAAAATCATTACCTTTTATACACCATCTCAATATTTTTAGAGCTGGAGATGCATATCTTTTGTCAAATGAAAAACATTTGTCGCATATAAGATTGAGATGTAACACAACTTTGCCTTTGAACTATGAGATTATAGATCTATTTGAAGGCAGGGTTATTCTCAGTGTTTTGATGCCCTGACTTTAGCTTTATAAAAAAGTTCCTTTACATTTCCAACACCACTATTTAACAGTGCACGGGTGAATTAACTTTTGCTTCCTCCCCACAGGGGATCACTTTGCAACGCAGTTCAAATTTGCATCTCCATCGATGCAACGCTACAGCTCGAACTCTGTGCACTCTTAGCTCATAGCTCCTTCTTTTGCCCAGGCTACTGAGGCTTTCTTATTTTAAAACAATACCTTGCATTTCATGAGAAGTATCAGGTTGAAAAATTTTAAAATTATATTTGCAGTATTTTTATTTATAGTAGTAGTGCAAGACTAAAAAACAGAGTGCAGTATCAGTACACTGTCCAAGTCCAATAAGAATAAAGAGCAACAGAATGAAGCGAGTGTCATCACAATGACACTATTCTAATGAACTACACATCTCAAATGTTCACAATGTTCCAGTGGCCTGAGCAAGTGGTTTCCTGTGTAACTGCAGAAGCGATCACAAAATATTTTCACACCTAGACAGACACAACTACAAAGAATATATATGGCCTCTAACAGAGGCCGACTGACAGGGTGGCAGGATGGAAACAGTTTGTGGTTTCTGCAGACCTTCGTCTGTACATGATGGTGCAGAGGGGCTCGAACTGCAAGCTCTAAAGCTGATAATCCTCTGGGTAACACATGTAGTGTTTCGCATAAAAATAGTATGGTGAAAACAACTGACGTCCAGCGCATGCAACCAAACTTGAGATGTAGGAGAAACAGAAAAACATGAGCAGTTTTCACAAGATTTCTTCTCAGTAATTGCAGTCTCTGAGCAGAACTGTGTTATAAACCATTTCATTAACTTTTCCTTGATTGCATTGACTGCAAGTATAACTATTACTTGAATATCTGACTAATGCAACTCTTTTTTTGTTGCTCATGTGCCTCTATATTGTATTATATACATTTCCACTGGAGGCCACAAGCTAGAGATCCTCTGTTCATCTTTACTTCTCAAAGACTCTCATGTTCTTATTTCTCGAGAGCATTTATCCAGTTGTCTATTAAGCTAACACAGAGACTCATGAAAAGCATTTCCATGTGGATGGTGTCCAATAGTGTCATCTGTGTGTCCCATATTTGCAAAGCCTCAGTGTTTGGTCAGCTGACGGATTTGAATCAGAGCCACTTATGTTAATCACCACAGAAGAAAACACGGTATGAATGACACAGTAGTGGGGTTCAGGATTTAAAGTTTTGTCAGTCAAAACCGCTATGATTAGATGTACGTGAATGGACAAAAAGATATGGAGCTTAGAATCAGCTAAAGAAAATAAAAAGTCAAGGGAGTCATAACCAAAAGCAGCAGCCAAGTCTGATTCAAACTAGATGCAAACGTTGAGGCTGGAAAAGTAAAACAAAAGGGTCAATACTTGGAAAAATGTGAGAAAACTCACACAAAACTGCAGCACGAATGCAAGAATCGGCAAAGACAAATAGCACATACGGGCAAAGAACTGAAAATGAAACAGGAAATAAAACCGTGACAAAAAGAAAGCAGAATTTTACTGTCAGCATCAGTTATTATCACTCTGTATTTGTATTTATTTAGTCTTATCATTATATACACAGCATGAGCCAGAGGTTTAGACACACAAATTCAAATGTGGTTGTTAGTGAGTCAAAACTTTTGATCGGTACTGTATGCAAGGTAGAAAGTATTTAGTAGTGTCCTGTTCTAGGGCCGTGTTTCCCAGTCCAGGTGGGACGTCTGGACATCCATCGTTTTAGGTGTTTCTCTGCTCCAATAACAGACATGTCTGCAGAGCTTGACGACAAGCTGCTGGTGATCCATTCATTTTAAAAAGGTGTGTTGGAGCAGGGAAACATGTAAGACATGCAGGACAGCGGCCCTCCAGGACCTGGACTGGTGATCTCTGCTGGCTTTCCTGTGTTCATTTTACAACTTCTGTTCTGTGTTTTTTTTTTCTATTTACAGGGATCGTGCTCTTTTGGTCTTATTTTTGGAACGATTTTTTGGTTTTCTTGCTCCGTTTGTCAGACCTGTTCTGTGTTCAGTTACGCTCCTCCCTGTCTGCTTCTGTGTCCTGTTGTCTTCACTGATTGTTGTCACCTGTGTCTCATTGTATCACCTGATCTTGAGAATATGGCCCCGATCATACACTTCATACGATTGTACACTGCGGACGAGAGCTGCTCTGATCTGGATGAAAAGACGCTCCATAGCAGTTTGTGGGTAGCGCAACCTGCTCTCAAAGTCAATGGCTACTGACGCACTAATTGGTTTAACAGGTGGAACGCCCTAACCACTCCTATGCATAATATAGCAGGTAGCGCAGGTAGGATAGCGGGTTTAGCAAGGTGGAAGATTGCGTTCTTTGCGGGGGAACGCCCCTCCCGCTACCCGCTATCGCTTAATAGTGGCTTTAGGAGATCTGGCAGAAGATCGGGCCCTACATATTGTCCTACCTCTCTTTCCTTCTTCACTGGTACATTCTGTTATTAGTTTCTCTTTTGTTCCTGGTGGTGTTTCCCCTCATGTGTCTTTGCTCCTCATTTTCCTCCTCCCTATTCATTGGGAACTGCACAATATTTATCATTAACTAATAATCATCACTAGAGATGTCCCGATCCAGCATTTTGAACTTCCGATCCGATACCGATATTTATTTGTACTTCCGATCCGATACCGTATCTGCCGATACCGATACCGGCCTATCTGAGCATGTATTAAAGTTTTAAGTCATTTAACCAACTTACTTTGTTGTCAGACTCATGCTGAATAGGGTTTTACTCCTGATAATAACTAGCCAGCTGAATTAGGTGCATTTGAATAATACACATTGGTTGGTAACGAGAAACGGACCTATTTATTTAACAAATCAACACAAAATAGACAAAATCATAAATAACAAACAGAAATGGCATCAGTAAACCACGGCTTTACAAGCCATAAGTGCAGATAATATTGTTAATTGTATTAAGCAAACACAACCTGAGTTTAACCGTCTATTAACAGCATTAGTACCTGTGCTTTGACACTGTTCAGTGGCAGTTTGTCACGATTCCCAAACGTCCCAAACGGGGGGTGGAAAAGAGCTCGAGTTGTCTCGCGCGGGGGGCGGGGTGTTTGTGGCTGTGCACTGTGCCCGACAGAGAGAGAGCAGTGTTGCCAACTTAGCGACTTTGTCGCTATATCTTAATTTGTAAAAAGCGACTAGCGACAAATCTAGCGACTTTTTCTGGTAATTTAGCGACTTACTGGCACTCAAACCGCTAGGTTTGAAGCCATCACTTGGCCGCTGATGGCTGCTGTCTGCCTCGCGAGCCGTGCTTCTCTCTCTTTCTCTCTGTCGGGCACAGTGCACAGCCACAAACCAAACACCCCGCCCCCCGCGCGAGACAACTCGAGCTCCTCTCCACCCCCCGTCTGACAGTCCGTCCGTCCGTCTGTGTCCGTTCGTCGCATCTAGTGACTTCTAGTGACTTCCGGGACAGCCTCTAGCGACTTTTCTCATTGGAGAGTTGGCAACAGTGAGAGAGAGAAACAGAGAGAAAAGTGCAGCTCGCGAGGCAGACAGCAGCCAAGCGATGGCTTCAAACCTAGCGGTTTGAGTGCGCGTGAGTCGCTAAATCACCAGAAAAAGTCGCTAGATTTGTCGCTAGTCGCTTTTTACAGATTAAGTCGCTAGGGGGGTCTGGAAAGTCGCTAGATATAGTGACAAAGTCGCTAAGTTGGCAACACTGATTGGAAGGGAGATGCTCGTGTGCTGAAGGTGTGCTGGAAAATGCGGACCGGATATTAGGGAAACACAGAGCAAGACCTGGAATGGGTTATCTGAATAATGCGCTGCGCGGTGCGCTGGAAAACCCGGAACTGACTTTGGAAAAAAACTGGATCGGGAGTCTGGATCGGCATTTTTAGGGCTTGCCGATCCGATACCGATCCGCATTTTTTGCTCATATCGGCGGCCGATCCGATACGAATATCGGATCGGGACACCTCTAATCATCACAATACTGAGGTGACAATGCAGTTGTTGTTAAGCACTGTCATTGCCAACATAGCAATCACAACCAGATGCCAGTCTGTATTTATTTATTTGCTAGTTTTTTTGCAGCTGTAATTTGTATAGATCTGTATGCATACATGCATAAATGGTTGTGCAGTTGTGTGTATGCTGTATGCATGTGTGTATGTATTTTCATATTGTATGTACACATCTATATGTTGGTCTACCACAAGGTGTCATGGCCTGGGTGGGCCATGACAGGAGTTCTGAGTGTTTTTTTCAAGTTGGCGTCTCTCCCTGTCTTTAGTGGTTCCTGTTTTACTTTGAAAGGTCTGTCTTTTCTTCTTTGTTTTCCGCTTTGCTTCCTCCCCCTTGTTATCCTGATTGTCTGCACCTGCCTCTTGTTTGTTCCCCTCTGTATTTAAGTCTTGTCATTTCCCCTGTCTGGGTGGGTCCACTAGTCAATGTTTATGTTTGCAGTCCTGAGTGTTTCCCTTATCGTCTTCCTGCTCTTCACCCTGGTTCTGGAATATAAGTTAAGTTTGTGTTTTGGGATTTTTCTGTTTTGTCTATGAAACCTTTTGTTTTGAACTCTTGCCTTTTGGGTTCTCCCTTAACCTCTGCTCAAACCATGACACAAGGTACATGTACAGAGGGTTGTACTACAAAGCGAGATTAGAGGGTTAGCGAGGTATGTTGAGTCTAAAGCCAGGATTTCCAGTACCACGAAGGTGGCTCTCTTTTAACCTGGCTAGATCACCATGGTAATTTACTCTGCAAGCTTAACCTGGTCCGGAGCAGGTTATGTGCAGAGTTTAGGCTCAAATCGGCTCTAAAAAGCGCCGCCCCTTCACTTACCACCTCTTTCAGAGATGGCATCACCTTTTTAGAGAAATCCCGTTGACCTGAGCGCCAGGATTGTGCGAGGATCTCTATGGAGGGAGAGAGTATTCAGAGACCGGACTGATCCGCTGGCTTCCCATGACCATATTCTCTATGAATGCTATAGATTTCCAGCTGAGGGAATACGTTACATTTGTAATCTGCTAGAGCCATATATTGGCAGCCCCACCAAACACAGCCGTGCGCTCACAGTGGCGCAAACGGTGTGCGTTTCTTTGCGTTTCTTTGCCACGAGAACCAACATGCATTCAGTTGATGATGCAGAAAATCAGAGCCAGAATACTGGAATAAAGGTTGTACTTGCTCTTACTGAACTGCTGAATATGTTTTAAGTATTCCCTGGCCATCTGCCCACGCTTCAAATAAAAGAAGCGTTTTACAAAATCGCAGGTAACATAAATTAATAGTCCATTATGTTGATAATCAGTGTGACGTGGAATTTCATGTGAAATGTTTTAATATAATTCATTCATAAGATTCCCCAGGCTGATAGGGTACCTATTAAAGTGGCTGGTGAGTGTATATTGGTATCACAGATAATATTAAATCTTAATTTAATTTCACATAGATTTAGCAAAAAACTAAAGTGATTTTCATTTATCATTCATAATGGGACAGTCAGACCTACATAATGTTTAAATCTGCTGCATTAAGTTTAAAGTTTAAGCGCTCTAAAAGAGGGAGGGAGATTAATTAAGGTGCATTAAGTGGTGAAATAAATATAACTTACGAATTTACACGATCTGCAATTTTTTGCCAGCACTCCTCTCTGGCTTTATTCGCACCTACAGTATTGCTTTTGGCCGTAAAGATTTCTTTGAAATCCTCATAGCCCTGCATTATTAAAACCTGCTCCTCCTGACTGAAATATACGGACCACCATCTATCTATTTGATCCGGAATAGGCGTCAAATGACGCGTCAAACGCCCCCTTTTATGTGAACGCGCACAAAGCAGAAAGCCGCGGTTAACAAAGATAGTTGATAACCACCGTCGTGGTACCAGTTATCTCTGATGGAGAGTTTCAGGTTTGTTAAGCCAGCTCACCCAAAGAAAGCCTGGCTGTGTCGAACTTGCTTCGTAGTATACCCCTCAGGTGTGTAAATACATGCGTGTGTGTATATAGTATCTAGGTGCGCATATGACAAGTACAAGAATATGTATATTAACATTTTTTGATATCTATTATTATTCACTCATAATGTTCCTCCCTCTGACCAAGAGGCGGACTTGAAGTAAAGAGATGCAGCAGCACTATGACCCTTAGCATCAAAGTAAATCCAACACAAAAATATTTTTGATGCCATTCTATTTTTTATTTTTGATAACACCACCGTGTTTTATCTTAAATTGGCCACTTGCTAAAACCTCTCTGTGGAAAATCTAAGAAATTGTTTTGTTGGAGGTGATTCTTTAACAGAGAAATGAGCTCAATAAATATGCATGAAGGACACCTTATAAAAATAACAGCTCTTTCAGTAGCTTGTAAATGAATGATACATCTACTGCATTGTTTCCAAGAAGCGAAGAAAGAATTCTTAACCAGCCTTTGACACTTTTTAAGTGACAAAACTCACAGGAAACCCACAACAGCATATTTGTACTCTAAACTTGCATGACTGCAGAGGTTACCATGCAAAAGAAATAAATGTGCAGATGAATGTACAGTCTCATTAATATTTTAATGTACACAGCACATTCAGTGCAGAATAAATAAATAAACACACAAAGTATAACACAAGTGTTAAGTAAGTTATATATTTAGATATAGATCTGATGATGTTGATAACCTGCTAAGGGAATATTTCAATGATCCTGGGATTTCCAACTCCAGACTGATAAACTGGTGATTTAATTCAGAAATACTTCGTTGATCCTTGAAGAGAAATTAAACTGTTGCAGTAACTGTTATGCGTTAAGTCTCTCCAAAGATTCATTGTAGATGGTTATAGGTGTGGGCAGGAAGGATATCCTGTAGCGGTCTGTGTTACAGCGGATCTGAAGACTCTGTTGCTCTGTTGCTGAATCATTGTTGTATAGAAGATGTTCAGGGTTGTCCATGATGAAGTATCCTCCTTTGAACCATCAGCTCCAGAGGCTCCAGAGGCTCCAGAACAAAGACAGACTTGTTTATCAGTTTGTTCAGTTTCTTTAAGTCTCTGATGCTGCTCCCCCAAAAGGCGACTGCAGACAGGATTAAACTCTCCACAACAGACTTGTAGAATATACTCAACATCTTGCTGCAAACAGTGGACCTAACCTTCCTTCAGAAGTAAAGTCTGTTCTGTCTCTTCTTATAAACATTATTGTTGTATCTCCAGTCCAGTTGTTGTCCAGGTGAAAACTGAGGTAATTATACTCCTCCAACACCTCCACTTCTTCTCCCATGATGGAAATGCTGTTTGACCTGTTCCTGGTCCAACTATAATCCACAATCACATACTTTGTCTTGTTCATATTTAAGGTGAGATCGCTATTCCCACACCCCGCCACAAAGCGGTCCACCAGTTCTCTTTATTCCGTCTCTGGTCCATCCTTAATTAAGCCTACAACTGCAGAGTCATCTGAGTGTTTCTGCAGATGACAGGACTCTGACTGGTACTGGGAGTCTGCGGTGTCCAGAGTAAAAAGGAATGGTGAGAGTACAGTTCCCTGTGGTGCTACTGTGCTGCTGACCACCTGGTCAGACACACAATATCAAGGCTTCAGAAATGGTGTTTCAAATTAGCATGTCCTGTGTTGTGCATATAACGGGCTTTAGTTATGAGTAGGTTATTACCAACTGTCTTAAGAGACAGTTTTTAATAACAAGAAATATATTAACAAAGTTAATAAACTGAAACGGGGCACCACCTGATAATCAGGAAACAAAGACTAAAGGGAACAATCAGTCTCAAAATGGCTGTTGTTCTATGCGTGCCAGCCTGTGACCAGCTGTGGCGCTATAGAGCACAGAGAAGGTATGTGTCTGAGCACAGACTTCTTCAGCCAGCAAATGTTACAAATCTGTGTAAAATAATCACAAACAACTTCTCTCATTAGAATATATCAGAATTTATTAACAAGCTTTAAGATGAACAAACACAAGATTCTGATATCTACTAACTAAAAGACAACTAGACTAACATAAGCAAATAAACTTTAAATGGAAAAAGTGTCAATATATATACATGTATGCTATGGATGTGTGTGTGTGTGTGTGTGTGTGTGTAAAAGATAAACTAGGTTGGCGTTGCAGAGTGAGAAGATTCCAAGATGGCGGACGAGGTCACGTGGCGACTTCGTCTCTTACCAAGATGGCCGCTGACTCACACAATAGGGCATTTCAAGATGGCGGGCGAGGTAGTAACCTCACTCACGGAAGGTTGTTAGTAGGAAGTAGGGGTGTGACGACCACCCAGTGGTGAGGAAACACATCTGTTACGTGGATAAATGTGCGGCGGCTGACTGCCGGTGGGTTCAACGGTAATAGCAATGTAATAACGAACAGAAAAACATTGACTAAGCTAAGTATCTCTACCCTGACACATTCTTTGAAATGCGTCTGGAGCCGTCACATCATCCCATCATGCCACCGCTTCGATGCATACACGGGTCACTTCTCATGCTTGGTTGGTGGGCGTGAGGAGCTAACCAGTTTTTCCTTTTTACTGGTGGCTCCACAAGCATTACTGGCTGGTTACCTTTGGCTGGGCACTTCGATAGACTGGAGTTGATCCTCCCACCGGATGCTCCGGAGAAGAGAAGTGTTTAGGTGGACAAAGAGAAAAAAAAGAGAGTGATCCAAGGGAGTTTGCTGTATTTATGCTGCAGGGATGCGATTCGCCCTTGCTGGGGACCCCCTGTGGGGGTCAGCGCCCAATGAGAGGGCAGGACATCACTTTCAAACCTGTTGTAAAACAATAAAACATCGCCAGGCATGCTGGGGAATTGAGTTTTATTTAGATTCCTTTGTCTTAGGGGACCATGTGGTCAGACTTTACTGGACTTGTAATGGTAACAATGGCATGTGGCCTAACACCTGGATTACACCATCTGTTGTTGACAAGCACTGCTATCCTCCCCCTGCCTTTACGTTTAATGCTCCTCTTCAAGTCTCTGTCCGCCCTTATCGTCTGAAGTTCAAGCCGAGAGATGCTGAAGTCAGTGATATGCTCCTGGAAGCACATCTCGGTGAAACACATTAAACTACATTCTCAAAACTCTAGATTTGTCCTTGTCAGCGCTCCAAGCTTGTCTATCTTGTTAACAAGAGATCTAATGTTCCCCATTATGACGGAGGGAAGAACTGGTTTAAACTTCTTTCTTTCTCTCTGCTTTGCTCCTGCTCTGGATCTTCCACGTCTTTGCTTAAGCTCATCAGGCCTTTGGTATCTCACTCTTGGTATTACATGGCGGTATACATACATCGATCAGCTACTCTGATGGTAAACAGCTCTCCCATTACTGTGGCTATTCATCATAGCAGGTGTTAAAAAACGAGAACGTAACCAGGAAAAACCCTCAAGCAGAAAGGCTATCAAAACAATAATTAAAATATAGTCCAAAAACCAATGTTATAAATGAAGAAGAGTTTGTTCAAAAAAACAAAAATATGCAAAGAGTTAGCAAAATTGCTGGAGCTACTGCAGCAAGCTGCCACCATGAAAAGCACTTTTCTAGAATACCTAACCAACCAGACATTATGGTGGTTGACAAACTCTAGAAGGAAACAGCTGTGATAGATGTAGCAACCCTTTACAACATATAGAAGACTGAAGATTTAGATAGTGAAGCGACAGTGGTGCCATGTGTTAATTGGAGCACTTGAGGTTGTGACCACCAGACTGAGAGAATGGCTCCAGAAGGTTCCCTGCACAATATCAGAGATTCAGAGGAGCACAGGCCTGGGAACAGCAGAAGTCCTCAACTCTCGATCTCGCAGGTCTCTGGAAGAGGACCCAATGAAAGGACAGTGACTGCCCATGCTTCCCTTAACAAGATGCATACCCTGATGCCCCACCCTGGAGCCTGACAGAGGGCCACATTAACAAGCTCCTGGTGGCTAAGCCTCTACCCGGGGGGGTGGGCTCTTTCTCTCAGCACAGCCTGAATGAATAAGGTGGTTTTCTACTATGGCATCACAAAAACACTGAAAGGAATTAGAATGCATTGTAAAGTGAACTGTAATGACAGGTTAAAAAAAGTACAATGTGCTTCGTTCACTCAGAAGATCATTTTTTCGATTTGGAACGTAGTAAATTTTATTTTAGAATCTTTTTTTTTTTTAATTTAAGGAAGTTGCTTCATCTCAAATAGTATTATAGATGTGTATAGATGTTCTTTTCAAAAACAGCAGGCAGAGACCAACAGCAGCCACAGAACAATATGTTCCATTCAACCAGCCAATCAGCAACCAGACCTCCTTCAACGGAAAACTCTGCGTAGATTTTAACACCCAGCAGTGAAGCCTGTGAAACCGTCTTTCATGTGGAGGTCATCACCACTCATGGACGGACTGCTGATCATTGTGCTTGCTGTCTTGGGTAATTTTTACTTTCTTACTAATTTTCGAGAAACTACTTTAAAAATTATTTCTGAGTTGCAAATTTAATTTCTTTCCTCTGAGTTGCAATCTGAAATCCCAGAATAGTGGCAACATAATTTGATGGTTTTATTTCTGTTCTAGGAGGATTTTCCTGCAGTCACTGGATCTCTGGATCAGTGTTGGAGGTCAAAGTCAAACCTGGAGACAACATCACTCTCTACTGTGACTGTAAAACATTGCTTGGAGTTTACATAGTCTGGTTCAGGAACTGCTCCCATGAGAACCAGCCGACTCTTATACTGAATACGAAGCCTGATATATTGGTTCGTGAAAGCTTTGAGACAAAACTTCCCCGTATTGAATTTGTGAAGAACATTTCTTCTAATTCTTATGACCTGTTAATTGTGAACATCTCTGGTTCTGATGAGGGCTTCTACTACTGTGGAACTAAACAATCAATAGTGGAAGAGAATGATCAAATTCGTCAAAAAACTATTTACAAATACAGCAACATCACAACAAAAGTCAAACTTGGTAAGTACTTTTGTCTGAATCATCTCTCTGTGACTGAGTTTGGGTTTACAACAAACATTTAGAGGACGAAATAACTCATCTTGGTGAAATGTTCTCTGATATTTGTGTATTAAAGATCAAGTCGGCGAAACATCTTCTCATCAAGTGTTGTGTTGTTTGAACAGAAAAAATCTTTAATATAAAATCTTATGAATTTAAACAGCTGTGTGACAACAGTCCTTTAATGCGTACGAACCATCCGTGCATGCTGCTTTCAGGAGTTTTGAGATTCAATTCAATACAATTCAATTAAATTTTATTTGTATAGCATCTGTGACAATGTCAATTGCCTCTAGGCGCTTTATGGTTTTACATTCTAGAAAACGGGAACTGGATGAACAATGTGCAATCAGGGAACTGCTGAATATCTTTCTTTCCTTCCATCAGCCGTGGTTAGACCACGCCATTGTTTTATGTCAATCATGTCGGCTTAATCTAAACACCCATACAGACTATTGGCACACTAAATAAAACCATAAATGTTATTTTTGGCTACTCCATAAAAGCCACAATTTTCCAAAACCTCTTTGGTGATGCAAACAGCTACACTTTCTTCAAGTATTTGAATGATTGATTAAGGATCAACTAATGAAACTGTGAACAGACACAGGAAATATTCTCGTTGGTCACAGGATATCAGAGTTACAAAACGGACCTGAAGCAGATAATCCTCATTTTTGGTTTTAATCTTTGGCTTCATAACCATCACTTGGGTCAATAGTGGCAGGCACAGAATACAAAAAGATTATAAATAACTGAGGAGAATCACAAAATGCATTTTTTTTGTTTAAAAAAAAAAAAGATAAATGAAAAACATTTCTTAATGCAGTGCATTATATAACAGTGTCGCACCAATTAAACCTTCACGCATGTTTCCAACTCTGTGTTTGATCCAGACTCCACTGATCTTCATCCAGATGTGAACCAGACTCTGCAGGACTGTGGTTCCTGCTGGAAGCTGCTCTTCTCTCTGTGTCCAGCTGTTTCTCTCCTCTCTTCCCTCCTCTCATCTCTTCTGGTTTACAGTCTTTGCCAGAAAACAGGTACATTAGTCTCTGTGATGATCTGCTGTTCATGAAGTCCTTAGTTTGTGTCGCCTGCTCCGAGTCTGTGACATTTGTTCTCACCATCTCTATAACCATTGTTAACCATAGTTTTTTTTTTTTTTTTTTTTTAATTTTTAAGTTTGCTGTGTTATTCTGAAATCTTTAATGAATTTTATGTTGAAAATGTTTTTTCTTTTCTTTTCTTGAGCCACAAATCTCCAAGCTGATGAAAAGAGACCTGAAACTAGAAGTCAATCGAGAGCAAAAGAGGTATGTAACAGCGACACGTTGACTAATATTTATACGCCTGGACCTGTCTCCTCGTGAATATTTAGACTGAATATCCTGTCTGTAGTTATTAACTGACTACTTCCTTGCTATTTTTAGTTAAAGTTTTCCCTCATAATTTTAAAATCTCTTTGGTAGCTTGTTTTTTCTCTCAATTATGCATAATTTATGACAAAAATCACACAATACTGAATATGAAATGTTAAATCTTAGGGTGAAGACGTGTGTTACGCTGCCCTGGAAATCCGTCAGACATCACAGAGACCAAAGACGAGGAGGACGGCCCACAGTTCAGACTTCAGCACGTATTCTGCCATCAAAACCTCTCAGATGTAGAGGTTCGCCATGTTTGATATTAACAGAAACTGCCTCTTTCTTTCCTCCTCCTGTCATTTATCTTTTCCCTCTAAAAATAAAATCAAACTGAAAAACTGTGCAACCTACTTCTTCAGAAATGTGCAGATATTTTTCCACACGGTTATGTCATGTTTCGAGTCTCTTTGGATTAAACGGAGACTGTCACCTCACAGGCGCCGTCCCCTGATCCGAACATGTTCTTAGAAGGGCCGAGTGTGACTGCGTAATTATGCACAACGTTCATGCAGCAGGTAACGAGAGCAGAAAATCCTCCGGAGCTTTTACTGCAGCCGGGTGTACGATAAGAAGTCATGCTCCATTTTCTCCATTGGATTAGATGAAGAGAAGAGATCTCACATGCACGAAGAGCTGCTGCAGAGAATGTCAGGGGCATATTTCTAGTCCTAAAAAAAATAAAATATATCTTTCATAAATACAGATATAAATGATAAGGGGTAAGGGGGGCTTGATGATGGATCCTGCAGACATTCCCAGTACACAAGGGACTAGATTGTTTTCACAATTGCTGATTTAAAACCTTTTTTTTCTTTATTTAAAATTTTTTTTTTTTTTTCCTCAGAGACTTCAAGCTCCACAAAGTTTCTTCTCTTTTAGCTCAGTGACCGCCCCTGCAGGTGTGGAGGCCAAGTCACTTTTATTAGGTGATTGTTCGAACAAAATTATCCAGTAATTTTTTTTTTTTTTTTTTTTATTATTCCAAAAATGAAAAATTGTGAAAGTGGCACAAAGCAATTTTTTTCAGTTTTCTTTTGCTCAGCGAGCTCTTTTCTCCTGCTATTTTTTTTTTTTTTTATTTTTTAAATAAACTTTTAAAAGTTTTTTTGTACTTCTGTTAACACTTCTGTATTTTGGCTTCATTTTGGCATAATAAATGATGACACAGTTCTATATGTCACGTGTTGTTTATCAGAGATTTTAAGACAAGATGAGGACCAGATAACATGTTGTAATGAGCTGAAATGTTAAAGACTGCAACTGAAGGAAGGCTGTGCTTTTGCTTTCATTTTTACTCTGTGCTACACAGCCGAGCCATTCCAGAGAAGATTATTTAGAGAGAATGTGTTCAAAAAGAACATTTAATCATTTATCAGGTCTTGTAAAGTCATCACCGATTTTCTAGGACACACTGAACATCGCTGCATCGATGTATAGAGGACTATAATAACTTTATAAAAAAGAGCTCCGAGGTCCACCAGGGTGTTGTTCCAAGCCACATTGAGACTTTTCAACATGTCACATCCCTAAACTCAAATATCAGGTTAACTCGGAAAGACACACAGCTGGGGGGTTAATTCTACCTGAACGGTAAACCAGAGTTTAGAAAAAAAGTTCTGATGGTGAATTTTCTTTTCTTTTCGGCTGGTCCATTCAGGGGTCGCAGAGGTGGATCATCTGCCTCCGTCTAACCCTCCATCCTTCTGCACATTCCAAAGCTGTTTGGGACGGTTAAAGTCTCATGTAGCTTTTGCTTCTCACAACACCTGAAGGATAATGTGAGGCTGAGAATCCATTCATTCATTTATTTTCTGCACCTGCTACATCCTGTTCTGGGTTGAAAGGGTGCTGGAGCCCATCCCAGAGGCAGTCAAGTGACAGATGAGGCAGCCCCTGGACAAGCAACCAATCAATTGTGGAGCGCATTGATTGTTGGGAACATTTAAATCTTTCAAGTGTTATTTCATCCCATTTTTCCACCTTCATACATATTATGCCTTTTTTTTGTATAATTTAAAGCCTTAAAGGAGGCGTGCCTCTCTTAATATCTGTCATACAGCTCTGAGCTGTCATGGAAATGAACACTTGGACACGAATTACACCCGGTGATCCTTGCAGAATATTATTACAGAATGAGAGACCGGGGGATATTGAACCCGAGTGATCATGTCAGCACACACCAAAGTGATCACACATGTCTGACAGCTTTACTCTCCAACACTTACATTAATTCCCTTCTGCATTTCAACTACAGGTCATTGGTTATGTCATGATAAAGATCTTGAATCAGATAAGGCTCTGATTTAATCAATCACCACTTATTAGGCATAAGAACAGATATTGGAGGTGGTAAATGTAACTTAACGTCCTCGTCCATAAAAATGGAGCCTACAGGTGGAAGCTGAGAGGAAGTGGGACTTCTAAGAGCAGCTGTGAGGCTGAGACAAGTACTTCTGGCTCCTTATATTGACCTATGAATAAGATGGTGTAATTTGCAATAAATGCAGAGGGGTGAGAGCGAGCATAAAACGCTGCTCCACATGTCTGCCTGAACCAGCTCCCAACGGCTCACCTTAATTTCTAGAAGCTGATGTTAAGAACCGTTGCTCATATTAAACTCTTCTCACCAGTGTTGTCAAGCAGAAAAGCAGATGCTACCGTTGGTGCAATAAATGGCACATGGAAAAATGAGATTTACCACTTGCAACTTGAAAAATAAATGAATAAAGATGAGGACCCGAAGGTTGGATATCCTAGTTGGAATATAAAATGCTGCAAGAAGTGAAAGCATTTTTAACTTGTTTTGAACTCTAACGTTAACTTAACTGTATGACTGTTGAAAGGAATTTTCTGTAAAGGCAAAACACAAAGAAATACTATCAGGCAGGGGTTGTCAGACTCATTTCACTGAGGGCCACATCAGCATCATGGTTTTCCTCGAAGGGCCAGATTGACAGCATGAATGTAAACAAAATGCAATGTAAATCAAAATAAATTAAAACTACACCATATTATATGTTAAATAACTGTTTCTGTATTTATTATGTAGTCAAGTTTCAAATGTTTAACTCATTATTATATTAAACTCCGGTTATGTGGTTGTAACCTGCTTTCACAGGTGATGTTTACAGAGTCTGTTGCCATGGTAACAGACTCAGAATATCCTTTACCTTGTTTCAGGAACCGGCCTTATTAAACCCTTCTTGTTTGGAGTTAAGTCACCTCGCTTTGTAAAATAGGAAACTCAGTTTTTATGGAACAGCTGGCACATCTGCAAAGGAAGCATCAGAGCTGAAAGGCACATACAGCCACGTTAAAGCTAGCTTTCACTGCTGCATCATTTTTGGCGGTAGCTTTTGTCAACACATTCTGCTGCAACTCCAGTCTGCTGATTTTTTTTTTCGTGTAGGTTAATTTAGGACACTTAGCTCTGTGTTTGCTGTCAAAAAGCCAATGTAGATTATAGTCTTTCACGGCTGACATCGCCTCATAACATAAAAGACATAGGCCCCAATAGTACACTTCTTACTAGCCGCTACCCACTAGCTGCTACCCGCAAATTGCGGGTATAGGAACCTCCGCTAACCGCTAAAGCCGCTATTATGCCGACTCCCTTACTCACTTTGTAGGTGTGGCAATGGGCGTGTCTTTTGCCCTTTCCGCAAACTCTGTATCTTGTGATTGCGGGTATAGGGTAGCCGGTGGTCAGACCACCGGCTACCCATACCTACAAAGTGAGTAAGGGAGTTGCCATAATGGGTAGTGGCTTTAGCGAGCAGAAGATTTGCATTAGCGGAAAGCGGAGATCCTACCCGCAACCAGCATGTTGGCGCGTACAAAGCGCGTCCAAATGGCATCAATGCTCATGCACCTGGTGACATGTGGACGTGCACAAACGGCTCTACCACTGGAATTAACTCTTGTATATACAGCGTGATTTGGCCTGAGAAAATAGCAGAGATTATCTTAAAACAGCTTGCTAGCCAGTTAAACCATAGATGACCAGAGTGTGTTTACTGGGAGCACACCAACTATCTGAGACTTTGAGGTAGCCAATAGTAACTGTCTGTGTAAATATATCTTTATCAGTGCAGAGGAGGAGGAGGAGGCGGAAGATTGGGCCCATACTGTTTTTTCACCTTGAGATACAAACTTGTATTAGTTTTCCCATCGTTCATAAAACTGCCTTCCTTGTGCATCAATTTTTCTTTTCTTGGACATATTGGGTTTCGTTTGTAGAGGTTTTTCTTAAGTCCATCAGTTCTGAAAATCGTCTTGATGTCTTGCTCATGGTGGGTAAGAGCGAAATGCATTATAGGTGTTAGCAGTGTAAGCTTATATTAGGTCTTAAAATATTGGTTTAAAATTTAAGCCAATAATGCACAAGCTCTTGAGGTCCACATAAAATGATGTAGCGGGCCACATTTGGCCTGTGGGCCTTGTGTTGGACACATGTGCTATAAGAGTTTTGATTTCCCACTTTCAAGGTGCAGCAAATGTAGCAGGATTTGAAGATGAGTGGAGATCATTGATGGAGGCTCGATAACTCTGCTCTGAGCAGGGTTGGTGAGGCAGTAATATCCTTCAAGCCCAGACCGTCAAATAGCTATAAAGCTATATCATCCTACTAACAATAAACCCCTTACATTTCCTCTAATGGAACAATCTACTTGGGTCATCAGTGACCTTGTGAGATTATTTTTCTTTTACTATGTTTTTGCTGTTTCATTTTTCAAAATGAACAAAAAGCAATTTCCCCTCAGGGATCAATGAAGTGAGTCCGATCCTGATTTTGAAATTTGAATCAGCTAGGAAGAGCACATCTCGTCATCTAGGTCTGTACAGGCTTGTAATAAAAATAGCTGTCTATAGGTGCTGTGAAACTGAACTCAAGTTACACAACACCTGAGTCAGACGAGTGCATGAAAATAACTCCTCAACAAATCTTTGCTGTCTTATCTTTCCATCTCTGACACACGTTTTGTTTTCCAGGTCACGTTAACAGACAACTCTTTTGTTTGGTGAGCCAATCACAGGTTGCGTGACCTTCTATGGAAATGCCAGATCATGGTATGAACGATGCCTGTGACTTCAAAGCCATTTCTTGGTTTTATACTAGAAGTCTATATTACACATGGAAGAGCTGAATATATTTCACGTTGTTGTTCTCCTTGGAACTATATCAGAATCAGAATCAGAATCAGAATCAGTTTTATTGGCCAAGTTTGTGCACACAAACAAGGAATTTGACTCCAGTTACTAAGCTCTCTTTGTACAATTAGAATAAAAATAAAAATAAAAA
Source organism: Hirundichthys speculiger (assembly GCA_018398805.1). Taxonomy (NCBI): domain Eukaryota; kingdom Metazoa; phylum Chordata; class Actinopteri; order Beloniformes; family Exocoetidae; genus Hirundichthys; species Hirundichthys speculiger. The sequence goes on from JAGFBZ010001681.1 coordinate 39,713, forward strand.
TATAACAAATTACTAGCACAATATATACAACAATATATACAACAATATACAGCAATATATACAAGCTAAGAGGCCAACATGTTATTGTGCAATTTTTTGTGGTTCTCCTGACACTCTGTGACTGTTGAGAGTTCATCAGAGCGACAGCCTGAGGAAAGAAACTGTCTCTGTGTCGGCTGGTTTTGGCGAACAGAGCTCTGTAACGCCTACCAGAGGGGAGGAGCTTGAACAGTCCGTGTCCGGGATGTGAGGGGTCTGCAGAGTGTTAGCTGCCCGTTTCCTGACCCTGGACCGGTACAAGTCCTGGATGGAGGGAAGGTCAGCACCGATGGTCCTCTCTGCAGACCTGATTGTCCGTTGCAGTCTGGCCCTGTCCCTCTTAGTGGCTGATCCAAACCAGACAGTGATAGAGGAGCAGAGGACAGACTGTATGATAGCAGTGTAAAAGATGGTCAGCAGCTCCTGTGGCAGGTTAAACTTCCTGAGCTGTCGCAGGAAGTATAACCTCTGCTGGGCCTTCTTCTGGACAGTGTCTATGTGGGAAGTCCACTTCAGGTCCCGAGAGAAATATTCGGTAGACAGCAATCATTTACCCCCCGAGTCATTCACACAGTGCCGTGTCGGTAAAAAGCTGCTCCAGAGGTGGAATGAACTGGTTTTGTGAATGGAGATATAAGAGAGATGTTGAGACGTTAATGACAGGAGTTCATTTAATCTATTTAGTCTCTTTTCCATCTAAGAATAAAAGCAAATGAAAAATGTGCCTCTATCATTCACAGAAATGCAGTTCTTAAGACAAAAATGAATCTGATTATATTTATTTAGGTTTTTAGTGTCTTTGGAATAAACCAGGTTTCCTGTTCACTGTGTATTTATGTAGCAAAAAAAAAAAAAAAAAAAAAAAAAAAAAATAGATATATATATATATACACATATATATATATATATAGATATATATATATAGAGAGAGAGAGAGAGGAGCTAGGAGAGAGAGAGAGAGAGAGAGAGAGAGAGAGAGAGAGAGAGAGAGAGAGAGAGAGAGAGAGAGCAGGTAACACCAGCAGATAATCATCTGGAGCATTTACACCATCTGAGTGTTGATAAGAAAGGCTGCTGTAAACTCTTTATCTAAAGGTCTGCATGTTGCTTTAAGCTCTCCCGTCAATGTAACAGATACTTTTGAATACACATTTTATTAATATCAGCACAAAAACAGCATTGGATTAAATGATGGAATCGCATCTCCTGGGGAGAAATGCTCACCATGACGCTCATGTTTGAAGGACAACTTCAGAGAAAGTCTGGTTCAAATTGTCTACAACTTGTAAAAATAAATATGTTTCTAGAGATCATGCGTGAAAGTGGCTAAAATGAACTGCAGAAAAGAACCAGCAATGGCAGGTCATTTTTTTTAAATTGAAAGACGGTGGCCATAAACTGTTAACATTTATTTATTTTTTTAAAAGGAAGTCTGTTTATTCCACGCAGACATTTTCCCTGTTGTATTACATTGATGTCAGTTATGGCATCCTTTCTCAGTTTGGGTCTTATTGCAAAGATGTGTTTGTGCCCTGGTTAAGAGACCCACAAATATTCCTTTAAATATCCATTCCTACGTTGCATGACCCGTTTGTGTTGTTCAAAGTTTCACAGTAGGTTTCCTTTCATATTAATACATCAGTTTTATTTGAAGGGATATTTGATTGCTTTTAAGAACCTTTGTCTAGCTCATGCTATCTTCTGTCTCTACGATTGGCATAAACCTCCAAATCCAACACTGAACTCTTTATCCTGGTTGTCTGTTGTGACAAATGTCTACCGCTGAGCCATAGGTCAACAACGATGAAGCGAGCTCACAGAGCTACAGACGATGTCATGGCAGAGGTGACAAAGAGTAAGGATGGACAAGAAAAGGAGAGAATAACAGCAAGACATTGAACAAAAGAAAAACATGGACAAAGTCTCAAATGCAAATTAATCTCCATGCCTATAGAGGGACCCTCTGAGCTCAAAGTCATGTTGAAATGTTGAGTCAATGCAGTTTGTGGTCATTTTGGTTCCACAAGGACCTCTTAACAGCCCAATGAAAAGTATTGTTGTCATTAAGCTTTCTTGTGGTTTAACAAACTCACAATCTGTATTAAGAGAAAACCCAAAAAGAGCGTGGGCATAAATTACAAACTGTACACAGAAAGGCTTTGGTACTTGGGCCAGGGTCTATCGAACAATGGAAATCAACATTATATGAGCACCCGACACCAACAACACTCGGGTTCACATGCTGTTACATAATTCAGTCTATGTGATCAGAGCAGATTTACAGGAAACCCACAGTCACAAAAAGCCCCTAAAACGACAGCAGAGGTCAACATGTAAGTACGTTCAAGCTCGCTGGAGGTGTTGTTGTATGACTGGTGAAGCGTGTCTTGTGGTCTACATCAGCAGCATCTACACAGCAGCTCTGAAGACACTGCAGCTCAGGATAGTTATTACCTGTTGTTTGATATAATAACTGTCATTTACTCTTTTCAGACTGTGCGCAGGCTTGTGTCACAGGCTAAAAAGAAATCGCTTCATGGAAAGATTAGGCCACATCAGTGCCACTGAGGGCATCTTCACAATCCATTGTTCTTCTGAATATCTCTGTGTGGGCACGTATTTTCTCATGTGTTACCAGCTGAAATTATTCATCAAACACAGCAGTCGTAGGTTTTTCTGAGTGAAATGACACTTTGGCTCTCTTTGAAGCACTTTTGGCATCTAGTGCAGATGACAGGGAATAAAACAAAAACCCCACCAGTGGAGGTCTGGGTCCAAGCTGCTTCCTAATTGATGGAGCACTGTCTATATAGTTGACCCTTTTGAAGTCACTTTTTTACCCAGAGAGCCTTGCCTTTCAGCTCAGGTCTCTCTTCACCACAACAGACGAGTACAGAGTCCACATTACTGCTCTTTTCTTGACTATTCTACCTGTCTCTCAACTCCATTCGACCCTCGCTTATGAACCAGCCCCCAGAGATATTTGAACCGAAATATAACCCCAACCCAGAGATGGTATTTTATCAATTTCTAACTGAGAAGCATGGCCTCGGATATGGAGGTGCTGATAGTCATCCCCAACACGCCACACTTGGCTGCAGACCATTCCAGTGAGAACTGGAGATCACACCTCAGTGACGCCAGCAGGACCACATGATGAGCAAAAAAGCAGAAATGAAACATGTAAACTATTAAACTGGACCCTTCGGCCCATTAACTGTTGCCAGAAAGAAATTCTGTCTATAAATGTTAGGAACAGAATTAATGCCAATGGACTGCCCCGAGTGAGTCCATCTCCCAGCTGGAAAGAAAACGACTTACTGATGTCAATGTGTTATAGTATATTAGGGACTGAATGTCCCATAGCAAATATGGACACTCTCTCATACCACTTTGGTCATTAGCAAAGCCATTAAGCTGGTCCAGAGTTGCGGATGGTCGGGACAGAATCTGCATCGGTCCGATTCTCAACTCCACTCTTTCCTCCAGCAACTCTTCAGGAAGACTGAGGAGTGTGATCCTCGTATAAGTGCAACTTAAGACCAGGACCTCTTTCTTAAAAAGGGGAAACCACTTCCCTATTCAGCCATTCAACAAGTACTGCCCCCAGTGTTCTCAGAGAGATGTGTCAACCAAGACAAACTCTCAACACCCAGAGCCTTGAGGAGCTCAGAGCAGATCTCATCCACCCCCAGAGCCCCACAGCTACAGAGGTTTTTAATGTCAGTGAGTAAAAGGTGAGTCTGCAGACGTTGGGACTTTATGGCCATGCTTTGATCCTCTAATGATGAAAGCGCTCCAATATCTACTGGACTAAGTGTTTTCATTTGAACTTGTATATTGAATATTTTTGACGACTCACTTCTATCATTTGTTATTTTGTATGAATTTCCTGTTGCATTTGTCCTGAAAATTGAAAATAAAGTTGTGTGTTTGCATTTGGTTATTTCTCGTGCATTGCTGTTTGTTCTATTTCCTGTTGGCTGTTTGTCGCTGTTTCAAACTGTAATGAAATCAGAAAATCAAGTCATTCGTTGAGTGATGAGAATAGATAACAAACACCTGTAAATTGACGTTGACAACATTTTTTTTAAAAAATCGTTCAGTTGTTCTGTTTACATAATGGGATGAGTACGCAATGGCTGCTTGTGTTTTTGTTTGTTTTTCTTTCTCCAAGTTGGCCAACCACAGAAACCCAGCTACAGGCGGGTCACGGATTTTGTCATCCTGGAGCTGTTTCTTCCTCAAAGAATAAAAAAACTGGCCGCCATACTGTTTATAAGAAGTAATCAAACAGTTTCCAAAACAGTTACAAGAAGTTATGAGATAAAACCAGAAAAGCCTCAACCACATGTAGTAGCAGCACTTCTTTGCAATAAATCTGATACCGTTGGAAAGCCTAATTATTTCTGTTCTAAAAAGTGTAACATTTAGAATGAACATGAATTTGTGGGATGAACAGCAGAGCTGAGTATGTGGATTGAGCCAACTCAAAAGCCATCAAGTTGCCCTTTGCACATTACACCCCAAAAAAACAACCTCAGAGTGAAATGTTCCATTCAATCAGCCAATCAGTAGCTACATTTCCTTCAAAGAAAAAATCTTTCTAGGTTATAACATCCGCCTATAAGACTTCTGAAACTGCTTTCATGTCCAGAACATCATCATGGACAGACAGCAAGTCATTCTCCTTGTTCTCTTGGGTAACAAAATTGTTAGTCTTCTTACCTGTATCTTGAAATCTTGGATACTGGACACATTTCTATAACTGTTTTTCTCCTCCAGGAAGTGTTTGTCGCAGTCAGTATTCGTGAGTTCTGGATCAGTGTTGGAGGCGACAAGTCAGACCTGGAGACAACATCACCCTCCACTGTGACTGCAGAGTATCAACTGGGGTATCAATAGTGTGGTTCAGGAACTGTTCCCATGAGAACCAGCCTCCCCTTGTTATCACTTTCTACAGCTTTTACTCTACATATGCTTTTGAAAATGTGCAGAAACTTCCTCGTTTTGAATATGTGAGGAACTTTTCCTCTTATTCTTATGACCTGGTGATCAAGAACGTCTCTGGCTCCGATGAGGGCTTCTACTACTGTGGAACTCAAGAGCTGAAGCTGGACGGCAAAAATACAATTGCAAAGAGACACATTTATAAATACGGCAACATCACAACTAAAATCACTGTTGGTAAGTACTTTTGTCCTAATTATCCATGCGTGACTGAAATGTACAGCAAACGTAATTATTCTTAATGATCAGCACAGCAGTGAAATGATATTCATGAGCAGCTGTCTTTATGATCAAAGTAGGTGGAAAACACAAGGCATGAGGTTTAAAGTGTGACAATTCAATGTGTGCCCAACACTTATTAACAATCTTTTTAAACCAGTTTGGGAGAGTTTTTATTTTGAGATTTGAGAAACAGAAAGCTGGACATTTAAGGCTGCTAATCCAAATATATATTTTTTTTTTTGCAAATTGTGACTGCATCTAAATAAATTTGTTGACAGTTTGAACAACCAAAAACTACAATAAAATGTTTTCTCTTTAGAGAGGTGGTTGCAAATGCACTTCTAATCAGATTTTCACCAATGCATTCCAATCTGAGCGGTCTGTTCACTAAAATCAGATTTCTTAAAGGTCTTTTTCAGCAATGTGAAACAAAAAACAACAATAACTATGACTGCCAGACAGAGCAGTGCAGGGAAGTGACAGAGGATTTCTCCATTAGCTAAACGTAGCTGCCTGTCAGTTGAAAGCTAATCCACCTGGAACATTACGGACACAAACAGCAAGAAATAAAGCATGCATAAAGGGTCAGTCGGAACAGATGATACTGTGATCAGATCTGTTTAAAATGGGATTTGGGCTGGTGGTGTGAACACAGCTTAACAAAGCAAGTTCACAGATATTCCAGTTAGATTGTGTTTAATTGTTTATATTTAATTGACAATGGTGAGACCAGGGGGCCATTTCAGAAAGCAGGTTATGTGCAAACTGTCAAGCAAAGTGAGGTAACTTAACCCCGAGCAAGAAGGTTCAGTTAAGCTGGTTTGACTCTGTGTACTAAACCTGGTTTACTTCCAGATACCCTGAGTTACTCTGTCTCCTCCGCTTTACAAAGCTGAAACAGGCTCAATTTCATCAGAAAATCTATCAGATATCAGATAAATGAAGATGTCTGAACACATTGACATGTCGCATTTGCATAGTGAAAGAAAGTGCTGAGGATGAAAAAAGAAGGTTTACTGTGGTCAAGCCAGCCATCGATCGTATTTGGGATAAACCAATGACTTTTATAGGAGCAGTGCACAGACACAAATGATTATCCTTCCGTGCATCACAAATATCACCAATTGAATGCCAGTACCTCACATAAAAAATATCTTGGGTTATTCTAATTTTTTGTTTTGTTTTTTGTCATTAATTATTTGCAAAAGTCAGTTTTCACAAAAGAAAAAAAAAAACAATGGGGATGCAGAACGTAACCTATGAGAAGTGGAACAATATACAGATCTTTGAGAAAAGTGGTCTGGATCATTTCTACACCCCTTATTTTTTATCAATTCATCTATCTATCTATCTATCTATCTATCTATCTATCTATCTATCTATCTATCTATCTATCTATCTTTCCAGTAGCCACAAAAGTGAAAGTCATCCAAGAAGATTTCCATAGAGCTTACATGATAAAGAGGTTGATATCACTCATTATTTATATAATTTTTTTTTTAATAGCATCCTGTTCCACCTCTGTGAGTGAATACATTTTCCTTTGGGATTTCAAAATCTGATCAGGTGATTAGAGGGCACCCATATTCTGGTCGAAGCCCTTTGAATTATTTTTTCTTTGCTTGTATGACCACGTCTGTTCTGCACCTGCTCTCTGAAAACCATCAATAATTCAGGGTCAAACAAAATACTTTGCAGAATAGATAAGACAGAATTTTTAGCTATCCAGAAAAAACCTCTCCGAGCTCTCCTGTAATGTACACAACAATATTTCTAACAAGAATCCGAAGTTAGTGTTTGAAGGTCTGCTGATGCAACTGTCAATATACACAGGAAGAAATTCTCATCAGGAAATAATTGAACAAGATTTCAGAGTCACGTCATGAAATTGAATGAGCCAACCCTCATCTTTGTGTTTGTGGTTCATATCCATCAATTTTATAACTTATATAGTACTTTGTGAACCGTGTCCAGGTTCTACAAAGAGCTTTCTGTTGCGTTTCTCATTCATCTATTCACACGAACCCTCCAACCAAACTCCACAGGTCTCCACTCCAACATCAACAGCTCTCAGCAGGCCTGTGATTCCTGCCGGAAGCTGCTCTTCTGTGTGTGTCCAGCTGTTTCTGTCGTCTCCGCCGTCCTCTCGTCTCTCCTGGTTTACGGGCTTTGCCAGAAAACAGGTACCTGTCATACGAGTCTCTCTCAGGGTGTTTGCACTCAAGGTTTGTCGATCTTCTGGTTTTGTTAGGATTGCCTCTGTCCTGTGTTTAATTATTTGCCTACTTGTGTTTTCTTGGTTTTTCTGTTTTCTTTGCGCAGCCTATTTCTCGATTGATTTCCTCTACGTCCTACGCCTTATGCCAGTCTGAGTCTGTCTGTTTGCTTCCTGTTGGTTGAAGGTTGCTGTTGTCCTGCAGGATCTCATGCACCATTAACAAATGTGTATTAAATCATGAATATTTATATTGTCTTCTCATTTCTGGAGCAAATAAACCCCAAGATGATGAGGACATAATACAAGTCATGAGACATGATACAAGAATCCAAACAGGAGAGACGCAGGTAATCTATCTGTTGTGACCGTCTAAATATTTAGACTTAATAAATCAGAAGTGTACTATGCTCTGTCATTATATGATGTTATTTTCATTTTCTGTTTTGTTCTGTCAATAAACGTAATTAATTACAAAACCACATAGTTATGATGCTTTGTTGAATATTAGGGTGGAGACGTGTGCTATGCTGCACTGGAAACCCATCAGGCTTCACAGAGACCAAAGAGGAAGAAGACTAGGAGGAAGAGTTCAGACTTCAGTGCATATTCAACCATCAAAACCTCTCAGGCAGATATTTAAATTTCACACACACAGCAGCAGATAATAGGACATTAATAATGTATTCAATTTATGCTCTCTGCCATGTGTTAAAATGGATAAAATTAAGTCTACTTAAATGATCTGGACAGATGAATAATGCCTTTATACTGCTGCTGTGCAATCACATATATTTCTTTTTTTCCTTGTTTCATTTTTTGTTTAACAATTTAGATTGCAGAATGAATTTCTGTTAAGTTTAGCTTGATTTTCTCTGGTGCTGATTTTTTTTTTAACATGATTTAGCAGTTATTGTCAACCAGTTTGCTGCTTGTTTCTGTATTTGTTATTGTAGTTTTAGCATCAGTCATACACCAAATAACCAGAGAGTATACTTGGTTTTTCACCCAATGATTCTGGATTTCGGCTTAGTTTTAGTTTAATAAATTATGACACAGTTTAGTATGTCATGTGTGACAAGTGACTTCAAATTACAAAAACACAAACTGGATTGAGCCAGTTTCAACATATGTTATGTTGCCACAAATGTGTTGTTTTTTCAGGCATTCTCAATCAATCTCTTAATCAATCCGAATATGAATTTAAAAAATCAAAAAATCAATAGTTTGACTGGCTTGTAATACAAGGAAGTCAAGACAGTCCCCAGTTTCACCTGCAGCTCAAACATCATCAGAATCAGTGCTCAATTCACCAAATGTCCTCAAACAACTCACATCAAACATACTAACAGCCAACAGTGAACCTTAGTTTTGTGTGACAAACTGTCTAAATCAATCTCAACAAGTCCAAGAGCAAGGTCAATCTGTAGACCAGCTAAAAAAGACTTAAAATAATTCAAAATCGGTGTTCGTCTCCAGCATTTAGCAAGTGTTGTTTTCTGTTGCCAGAAGAAGTTTGGAGATCTCCTGGCGACAAGGGATGTGACTTTAAGACCTTTCCTCTTCTTCCTCTTCCTTTCTGGATTCGTCGTGCTGTTCTGAGTGTGTTAATGGGTTCAGAAAAAAGCTGCTCCAGGCCAACTTTGTAAATAAATATCTTTTATGCATTTAAAAATAAAAAGAAGGCACAATGACTGTCTTCTGCAGTGAGTCTGGGATTTCCTAAGTCAATTGTAAAAGAAAAATCAGAGAACAAAGAAGAGCAGGCTCATTTATAGTCTGGTCAACGCCTATTTTGCTAAGCTTCAGTTTCACAGGTGTAACCAGTCAAATTTAATGAGACAGTTTTATATTTACTCCTTACTTGCTTATCTTCTTCAAACATAAACAGTACCGTCTTAAGTTTACAGTTGGGATCGATCAAAAACTCTCTATGACAGATTCCCAGCTCTTGTCTCTTCTTGGCCATGAACTATACTTAATTTTTCTGAAAAGGAAGGATGTGGACTCAGTGAAACCTACAAACTTGCAGACAGAGTAATCTCACACACCAACATAAACTCGTTGACTCTAAAGAATGTCCTCAACTCCTTGAACTTCTTTTAAGGGACATGGTCAAAACTAATATAAGTATATGTGAAAGATCATATTGTTCAGACACGACACATAGAAAACTTTTGTCATGTCCAGATTTTTAAGAGGAGCTCATCAAAGTGACAGCATACGACACAAACTATTCATCCGTGTTCCAGTTCAGGGAGTCTGATATATGCAGTCGTAGTTCCAATCACGTACTGAATAATTCAAGTATTAAATGACTCAGTAAACTAATTGCTTTAATGAATGGATTCAAGTAATTCAGTAGAGTGAAAACAGGCAGCCGTACCGCAGGGGTAAAGGTCCGATCACCGGGCTCTCGCACAACACCTGCTGTTGCGCGCTTGTTCTCATTAAAACACATGATTTATTACAAAACCAAACCGTTGTGAAATGTTAAATCTTTGGGCCAGTCTCTTCAGCACGAGCTCTGCCATCAATACCTCCTGTGTGAACAGATTCACATTTAACATCGAGCAAAGTTAAAGAG